>JAPFBL010000586.1:47500-135000 GCA_026182355.1 Hermatobates lingyangjiaoensis
GAGTGAAGGAGAGAGAGAGAGAGATAGTGAAGGGGAGAGAGAGGAGAGAGTGATAGAGAGAGAGTGAAGGGGGGGAGAGAAAGAGAGTGATAGGCAGAGAGTGAAGGGGGGAGAGAGAGAGAGTGAAGGGGAGAGAGAGAGAGAGTGAAGGGGAGAGAGAGAGAGAGTGATAGGCAGAGAGTGAAGGGGGAGAGAGAGAGAGTGAAGGGGAGAGAGAGAGTGAGAGTGAAGGGGAGAGAGAGAGAGAGAGAGTGAAGGGGAGAGAGAGAGAGAGAGTGAAGGAGAGAGAGAGAGAGTGAAGGGGAGAGAGAGAGAGTGAAGGGAGAGAGAGAGAGAGAGTGAAGGGGAGAGAGAGAGAGTGAGAGTGAAGGGGAGAGAGAGAGAGAGAGTGAAGGGGAGAGAGAGAGAGAGAGTGATAGAGAGAGTGAAGGGGGAGAGAGAGAGAGAGTGAAGGGGAGAGAGAGAGAGAGTGAAGGGGAGAGAGAGAGAGAGTGAGAGTGAAGGGGAGAGAGAGAGAGAGTGAAGGGGAGAGAGAGAGAGAGAGTGAAGGGGAGAGAGAGAGAGAGTGATAGGCAGAGAGTGAAGGGGGGAGAGAGAGAGAGTGAAGGGGAGAGAGAGAGTGAAGGGGAGAGAGAGAGAGAGTGAGAGTGAAGGGGGGAGAGAGTGAAGGGGAGAGAGAGAGAGAGAGTGATAGACAGTGAGTGAAGGGGAGAGAGAGAGAGTGATAGGCAGAGAGTGAAGGGGGAGAGAGAGAGAGAGTGAAGAGAGAGAGAGAGAGAGAGAGTGAAGGGGAGAGAGAGAGAGGAGAGTGATAGGGCAGAGAGTGAGAGAGGAAGGGAGAGAGAGAGAGAGATGAGTGAGAGTGAAGGGGAGAGAGAGAGAGAGAGTGAAGGGAGAGAGAGAGAGGAGAGTGAGAGAGAGGAGAGGAGAGAGAGAGAGAGGTGAAGGGGAGAGAGAGAGAGAGTGAGAGTGAAGGGGAGAGAGAGAGAGAGTGAAGAGAGAGAGAGAGGAGAGAGGAGTGAAGGGGAGAGAGAGAGAGAGTGATAGGCAGAAGAAGTGAGAGAAGGGAGAGAGAGAGAGTGATAAGGAGTTGATGAGAGAGAGCGAGAGGAGAGAGAGAGAGAGAGTGAGAGTGAAGGGGGGAGAGAGTGAAGGGGAGAGAGAGAGAGAGAGTGATAGACAGTGAGTGAAGGGGGGAGAGCGAGAAATGGCAGAAAGAAGGAGAGACAGAGACAGAAGAGTTGCATATAGAGTTTTGTATGTATGTATGGAGCGAGATGGAGAGAGAGAGAGACAGAGACAGAGACAGATAGAGAGAGGAGGGAGAGAGAGAGAGAGAAAAAGTACTTCCTTTCTCCTTGTTTGGGATGATCCTTTTTGGGTCCTTAGGTGCACTTGTAGTAGGTTCCCACTAGTTAGCGCTTTTGGACCCTCTGCGCTTCCGGAGGATGGTCTCCAGACTTCCTTCTCCTTACAGGGGAAAATCTCTGAAGCTCTATTGGAGGTATTTTGTCCGCTCCGGCAGAGCACCGCAAACCGGAGTGAGGCTATTTACTCAAGTGGGTCGCCTGGTGTCCTTCAGGTTCCGTTCATAATACAGTAACCGCTGTATCATCCATCCTTCGGCACGGATCGCATAACACCCTAGATTGGGGCTGAGATAAAAGGAGGGGATTCGGGGATTAGAAAGGATGGGAAACGAAGGTGGTCAGGCCCAGCCCCTCATCACCTTCTCCTCCTCTTTCGTTTGTCCCTGCATATAGCATGTTAACAGGGTAGCCTCAAGTGAAGGCCGAAAGTCGGAGTTGAGTGTTAGAGGCTATTAGTGGCGCTTAATCACTCCATTACTACCCCAAAACAGATAGAAGTTTTTCTAATTATGAATTAAGTTTCTCTAATATATAAAACGTAAATATAACTTATAATGAGTCAGTTAAAAGCAATATACAAACAAAACCATTCATCTTTTCTTTATATATATATATATATATGACGCGCTGGCGTCATTCTCTGCCAGCGCGAGCGGACGCACGTGCCTCTTCCTCTTCCCTTCTTCTCCCTGACGACGAACTTCAGTTCGAAATATCGACCCAGTAAGTTTTCTCGCTTCTTCTATTTGTTGTCTTTTTTCATTTATATATCCGTCCTTTTTGGACCGTTTTAATATTTTGATTTATATATATATATATTTGTAAAATTTGGAAGCAGTCCTTCTTTTAAGCATGACTGAATAATCACCCTGAAGATGACTGGAAGCCAGTCGAAACATGTCGGTTCCAACTTAATTAACATTCTCCAACGTTTGGATGAAGGGAAGAAGAAGGTATTCAGAAACCTTGAAAAACTAGTGAAGAAAATGACATCAGCGAAATACGGTCAGCTGTTCAACGAAATATATATATATATATATATATACAAGAGCTGGGAATACAATTTACAAACTAAATTGAATTTTGATTTAAAACACACACACACACACACACTCTCTCTCTCTCTCTCTCTCTCTCTCTCGCTTTGAATAAGCTGATAAAATAGAATTATGCAGACTAGAACATGCAGCTAAGTCATTACAAAAACAGAAGGGTAATTAAATCCTTGTTTTCTAATTAGATCCTTTTTAATTCTTAATTACGATGAATTGACAGAATTATTATTTCTTTGAACAATATTAATTGCAAATAAACAAAACACGTACTAAGAAATGTTCGACTGAACAAAAATAAACAATGCTTTAAATGAATTTAATAACTTAGTTGAGACTGTACAATATCAATTATTTGATTTAAAACATAATAATACTAGACTACCCGCGATCGTTTGTGTCACTCAGAAATTATAACAATAGTTATTGTTATTAATTCACTGAACATGATTGAGAGGGATAATTTAAATTATTGTTTCTTGTTATTAAGACACGGAAACAGATTGTTATATAGCCCATGCTTTTGATATACGAGTAGTATTCTTAACATGATTCAAGATATATACACAGTAAGTATATTTAGCAAAATAAAAACCATTTAAAACTAAAAAAAATAATTTATTTTATCATATAAATAAATAAAACATCAGTTATATACACAATGAAATATATTTAAAACAAACAAAACTTGTAAATTGAAAATTCAATTTATTTACCTAACATAAAATAACATTAATGAAATGAATGTGTCTTTATAATATTACCTTAGAAAATTTGTATTTTATCTGACAGTTGTGTTCAAGTTTATAAAATTATTCATTTTTAACCTCTAATATAGTGGTTTATTATATATTTGTTGCATTTATTTATAATACATTTGCACTACTGTCATCAGCGAGCACGCAAGCCTCTGGTCTACTCTGGCTCCATGACTTAATTTTATTACTGGTGTTTATATTTCGTAAATTTAAATTTTTTTTTTCTGTTTTGTTACAGTTATATATAATACATTTTTCCTTCTGTCATCGGCGAGCACGCAAGCGACTGGCTACCCTGGCTCCATGCCTTTACTTTATTACCACTGTTTATATTATTCAAATTTTAAATTCATGAATTTTTTTTCTTATATTTATTTGTAATGCATTTGTACTACTGTCATCGGCCAGCACTATAAACCAGTGGGCTACCCTGTCTCTGAACCATTAGTTTATTACCATTTTTTATATTACGCAAATATTAAATTAAAAAAAAACCTGTTACATTTATATATAATACATTTGCACTATTGTCATCGGCGAGCACGCAAGACACTTGCTACCCTGGCTCCAATTTTTGGAATATAGTGATAATTTTCTTTTATTTAACATTATTCACTAATAAATTAGTGAAATTGTAATATTTAGGTAATAAATATTATTTATTTAATTTCAAGTCGGTATCTCCTCGGAAAATTTGTTAAACAAACAAACTGACGAACTTTATATATAGAGATATTTAAACAATTTTAAAACTAAATTAACAATGTTGTTAAATTTTCGACTAAAAACTTTTAAACGAATCGAAAATACTTCTAAAAACATTTTTTCTTTAATTTCTTTTGTAAAATACAAATATTTTGAACATCTGGTTTATGCGGAAGTTTTTTCAAACATCATTATTCTTAAAAAAGATAAAAAAAGAAGTAATATAAATTGAGCCAACTAAATGGTAAGAAAATATAAAATAAATTTAAAACGTTATTTTAATCCTAAACTTATATAGGATTTTCATAGAACTCTATATTATTCTGAAATTTTTGTTCATACATATGGAATTTAGAATTACGAAAGAATTACGAATTAAGCTGATAAAATAGAACCAGGCAGACCAGAGCATTCACCTAATAAATAATGGACAGTCATTACAATAACAGAAGAGTAATTAGCATCCTTGTTAATTATTACTACTTATTACCTTGGTAATAATTTACTTAATAATGATAAACTATTGTTATTACTCTATTTATTTATTAATAATTATTGTTAATATTTTTACTTTACTATAAGTAAAGTATAGTGATCGTGAAAAAATTCGATCTCGAGATTTTGACGGAATTACATGTTTTGAGGTCCCAGAAGTCGTTTTATGAAGTTTTTACGATGATGTCTGTGTGTGTGTGGGTGGGTGGGTGGGTGGGTGCGTGTGTTAGCATTGCTTGTTACCACGCTACGGTCCAGAATCTTTGATGGATCAAGTTGATATTTTACACAAAAATGGGCCCCATAAAGACGAAGATCCCTATTGTTTTGGTAAGAATTATGCATGATGGGAAAGTCACTTTTTTTGCCAAAAACCGTTTTTTTTAAAACATTTATTTCTCCTAAACTACTAACCCTAGAGTTTTGAGATTTTGACATTATCTTTGAGGTTACAAATGGAACAAACGAAAAATATATTCAGAATTTTAAAACAACAGGAAATATTCTTTTTTCAATAAAATGTATAAATTTTGACTTATAAATCAATCTCAAACCTTGTGAGAGCGATACAAGCCATACTGTTTGACGGACAAGAATGAAACTATGCCTATAAATAGAACATTATATGGACAATGAGTTGAGATATTTTTTTCTAAAATTACATTCGCTAAAGGGGCGTTAGAGTACGATTTGTGTTTTCAGAAAATGTTTTTTTGACGCTAAACGGCTCGTTAAAAAATTATGAAAATTTGACCAAAAATGGAACAAAAAATTAGCAATTCATAAAAAAAAAATCTGGAGTGGCCTACACTCTACTTTACTATAAGTAACTCAATGTCAAATTTCTTGAGTATATAAAACATAACGTATCATTTAAGCATAACATAACTATTTAAATGTGATAAAATTATTAGCCTTTCATTCCTGAGGTAGTACAGATAGTGATTGAAGTACATATCAATTTATAAGCTTATTTTTGTACATCACAAATAATTTATTATTTGCAAATAATTTCATTAGTATAACTCCAGCAGTAATAACATTTTTGAAAAACCAAAGTGAACATTTCTTGAAACGAAATAGTATCCTACAAGAGAACATGGCTATTGTTCAAATAGCCAGTAGATTTCTTACATCGTTTACTTGACATCCATCTACATTGAATATAAATGTAAAATTTTCAAATTTGAAACAGTAAAATACCCTTTTTTTCATTGAGTTCATAAAATTTGACATTGAGTTACTTATAGTAAAGTAGAGTGTAGGCCACTCCAGATTTTTATATATGGTATTAATACGTATATATTAATAATATAATATATCTGTGCAAACGGTTTCCGTGTCGGGTATTGCCAGGAAATAGGATGTGGTTTTTTAGTGGGTCGGGACCCCCAACCCCACATACCCTAAAGCAAGACGTCTTGCTAAGGGATCTGATGAACAGATTTTTCCACATCCTACGACGAAAAAAAAATATAATATATAATAATACGTACTAATATATTACGTATACATCATATTTCGAGGTATGACGGTTTTACCTATTTCTAATATATTAATACGTATGTCACGCTTTTTCATAATTAGGCATATCTAATTACTGTAATTATATTCCCTAATTAGCATTTAATAGAGCATAAGTTAAACAGTCTATTTCATGTGCATACTTTTACTTTTTATACCTAAAAATAGCACATTATATGGGGGCCAGGCTAGTTCAGTGGTTACGTGCTCACCTCTGAACTGATAGGACCGGGGTTCAATCCTCACCTGGCCCTCGATTTATTCATGCGGGAGGTGAATAAATCTGAGCACGTCGTCCCTCGGAGAAGGACGTTAAACCGTCGGTCCCGAGCCTGTACGATGTCAGGTACTCGTTAAAGATCCCCTACTCTAAATATATTTGAGTTAGGCAAAATTTAGGACTCTCCCACTGTAGAATCAATCTTCATTGTGTGGTATCACAAAGGGTCAATGCTTGGCCTACGTGTGTTGCCTTGCCTTGTGGGGCTGCCACTGCAACCTAACCTAGCACATTATATGCGGTTTTACTTTTTAACCTAAAAATACTACATTATGTGAAGATGAGTTGAGTATTTTTTTTTGAAAATTACATTAATAAGAAATAAGCTTTATAATACCTTTTTGTAATTGAGAAAATCTTTTTTAACGCTAAACTGATAATTATAGTATAATAAAATTTTGTCTAAATTAATACTAAAGTGAGTATTATTAAATGTTAGTATTAAAGTTAGTATTATTAATCGTAAGTATTAAAGTTAGTATTAGTCGTTCAAACGATTGCAAAGTCCCGTCAGAGTCTACGAGGTGTGTAAATAAAGTAGTGAGACTGGCAACGTCGCTTTCGATCTGGCAACGCTGGAGACGCGTGGCCTTGAGTAGCGTCAGGTGCACGTGTGATGCGCCTCCAGTATGAATCTGAACTCGCCACAGTCATTTGTTTGTCCGTAGCGTTGGTTTTCGTGAAATGGTTTTTTCTTGAGCGTTTTAAAAATGAGTGACCTCAAAGTTGAGCAGCGGTGTGCAATCAAATTTTGCTTCAGACTTGGACATAATGCAACCGAAACTTTTGAAAAACTTCAGGAGGCCTATGGAGAACGTGTTTTATCAAGGGCACAGGTTTTTCGGTGGTTTAAGGAATTTTCAGAAGGAAGAGAGTCGATTGAAGATGAACCACGAAGCGGAAGGCCTTCAAGTGCAAACACCGATGAAAATGTCAACAGAGTACGGAACCTTGTGCGTTCAGATCGACGCTTGACAGTCAGAATGATCGGGGAACAGTTGAATTTGAATCACACCTCCGTTCATCACATTTTGACCAATGAATTGGAGATGAGAAAAATTTGTGCGAAAATGGTTCCGAAAAACCTTTCCCAAGACCAAAAAGATCTCAGAAAGGGAAGGAGTTTTTGGCCAGTAAAAACATTCCTGTTGCTCCTCAGCCTCCTTATTCACCAGACTTGAGTCCTTGTGACTTTTTCCTCTTCCCGAGATTGAAAAATCACCTCAAGGGAACTCATTTCGGGACACTACAAAACATATAAACTGCTGTAACCGACCAGCTGAAGGCCATTCCAGAATCCGAGTTCCAGCAATGCTACAATGATTGGAAGGACCGTCTCCAGCGCTGTGTGGCTTCCGAAGGGAACTATTTTGAAGGTGACAATATCACATTGTAATTATATTTGAATAGAAAATTTAAAAAAAAATCAGTCTCACTACTTTATTTACACACCTCGTATTTGGCAATGACGTTAACTAAGTCGCAAAGGGAGACTTTATCTAACGCAGGAATTCAAGTTAGCGAGACCAAGTTTTTCTCACATGGTCAACTGTAGTTTACTTGCTCAAGAGTCAGAGGTTTCAACTGTTTGTTCTTCCATGAACCTGAAGGACAGACAGCTAATGTAGTGTATACAGAGGCATTTGTTTAACACTACACTAATAATGGTATTTTATACTATTCTATAATTTCTAATGGTATTTTGGAATAGCAATTATAATCGAATTTTTGATTCCATCAAAGACTGTAGGTTTTCTAATCTTTCTATATATAAAAATCAATATATGTCTGCTTGTTTGTACTCGATAGATTCAAAAACCATACATCCAATCGCTGTGAAAATTTAAGAAATTATTAGGTATATCCCCGGGAAGGTTTATGCAAAGTTTTTTAAAAACAGAGTTGTGGTTTAGGTAATATCTCAAAAATATTATAATAGATAAGGTTTGCTGTATAACCTGTTTGTTTACATTTTGACTTTAATTGGTAATGGCAGCCGCAGGTAGGTTATTCTTTATGATAATATTTCCACATGCTTTGTTCAATTGGAAACAACCAGGTACCAGAAATGTTAGTATTGTTTTCAGATTGATATTAAAGACAATTATTGTAATTTTATATGGGTTTCTTATTAACTTTAAGAAAGCTTTAGTTATTATCAATAGTTTACAATTAACTTTTCATATCTAATTAAAGAAAGTTATGCGTTAAATAATAACTTATTAACTTTAAGTATGCATGATAGTATTACGAATAATAATGATAGTATTTGAACCATTAATTCTAATCTTAAATGAATAGTTAAAGTATTTTTTAAGTTTAATGAATGTAAGGCTTCTTTATTTATTCCTGATTGATTAATTCCGTTTGTTTAAAATATTTCATTATTAATAATTAGTATCCGGCCCTACTCCATATAGACAAAATGATAAATTATTATATATATATCGATGATATCTAACTAGAGGACGTTTTATTTCTTTATGTATTGTTCGGCAAAAAATATCCTTTTTATTATTTGTTTAATCTAATCTATCAACTACTAATTGTATTATACAAAGTGTGCAATATATAATAAGTGTTATATTATATCTTTTTTTGTGTAATCTATAATTTTAATTCTGTATTAATTTCGTTTATCTCAAAAAAGTTATGTGTAACGGAACTATAGAAAATTTAAATTGTTTTCGTTATATTTAATTTATTATTAGAGTTGGAATTAAATTGTTTCCCGGGTAAAGCCGGGTAGATCAGCTAGTATACTATAAAAACCAAAATTTTATTTTGGAATAGGGAATCACCTGACCTACTGGTAGTTTTACATTTATTTACACACATATACATTTTTGTAGTAATAAATTTATTATTTAGAGGTTAATTGAAGAACTATATTAAATATGTTAGAAGAATAAAATTGTTAAATATAAAAAATTAATGCCAATGAAATATATTTTCTGATGCATTCAATTGTGTGATGAATAGTTTTCGAACAAGTGTTTGCCTAATCAAATAAAATTGTTAACGAGCTTGATATTATATTTTACTTATAGGAAAGTTGAGTGTAGGCCACTCCAGATTTTTTTATCCTCGTTTTTATTCCTGTTCGACTTGAATATTTATTCTAATGTAATGCAATCAGTTATTATGTGGTATTTACTCATTGTAGGGTAAAAATCTAATGAAATGGTCTCCGCATATAAAAATTTTTAATGATATAAACAACGCGTTTCGAACACATAGTGTTCTTCCTCAGGCATTAACTAAAAAATACAATGACACCAGAGAGTTATCTATAGTATAAAGTAAATAAGTACAAAAATTAATATAAAATAAAATAAGGCAGAAAGTACGAACCTAAGGATGAGTGCCTCTGAATAAGACTGACTGGTAATGGAATGGACATGGGTGGGGGTATAGGGTACATCTGTTTCTTATTCGACGGCAGGTACTTTCTGCCTTATTTTATTTTATATTAATTTTTGAACTATATTTACTGTATACTATAGATAACTCTCTAGTGTCATTGTATTTTTTAGTTAATGCCTGAGGAAGAACACTATGTGTTCGAAACGCGTTGTTTATATCATTAAAAATTTTTATATGCGGAGACCATTTCATTAGATTTTTACCCTACATTGAATATTTATACATAATGCAGGACAACGTCTGTCAAGTTAGCTATAATGTTAATAATTAAATGCTAAATTAAGTTTAGTTAGAGTTAACACAAAGTACGAAGTTCGCTGGATCAGCTAGTTATAAATTATTACTTGTTCTTCCTAAGTCCCTGTTGCGATAACACACTCAATAGTGCAGATGTACCTACCACTGGCGAACGCAGTACCACTGGACTCATATAGCTCGAACGTTGGTCTTTTGTGAGGCCTCACTATTGTGATTCTACATTGAGAGTTCTAATGTTGTTCAACATTAGAGTAGGGATCTTTAACGAATATCTGACATCGTCATGCTGACTAAGAGTAAGGATATCTTAAAGCTGCTCTTTCCTATCTTTATTATTATTCTATACAAGCAGAAATACCCGGCGTTGCCCGGGTCTAGAAGTTTTAAGTATAAAATTTGAAATGATCGAAATGAAAATTGGGTTCAATATTATTTTATGCATTTTTGTCTTACGATTCTTCATTCATGATCTACAGTCCCTTGGACGTTTTTTAACATTTTCAGGAGAATAGTGGTACCTAGGCTATGAAAGAAGCATCCTAGAGCAAAAAATCATTATATAACTTTGAGCTCAATTTTTATTTCCAACATTTCATATTTGATGCATTAAGGCCGTAGACGCCATATTTCTTGAGAAACAATGCAAAAACTAAAAATTGGCAAATTTTTGAGGTTTTTGGGCCCTAGGGGGCCGGGGTTAGGCTGCCCTCCAGAGTTTAATAGCCTAAAACCACCCCAAGACCTATAGTAAGTGCCTTGCAAAAGAATTTTTGAAAAAGGTCCATTGTAGGCCGAATGCATAAGGTACAAACATACATACATACATACAGAGCCACGAAGAAAATTTATATATAGATTCTGAAACTTGTTAAAAAAATGAAGGTCAAATCTACAATTTGTGAATGAAATTTGTTTGAAAGATAATGTGACACTTGGGACAAAAAAATTGATTTTTGAAAATTGTAATGTGAAACTTGTGACAAAATGTTTAATAGTTGAAATTGTTATGTGAAACTTGTGGCAAAAAAATAATTGTTTGGAATTTATAATGTGAAACTTTTAAAAAAAAATTAAGAAACTATTGATAATAGCTAAAGCTTTGTTAAAGTTAATAAGAAACCCATATAAAAATACAATAATTGTCTTTAATATCAATCTGAAAACAATAATAAAATTTCTGGTACCTGGTTGTTTCCAATTGAACAAAGCGTGTGGAAATATTATCATAAAGATTAACCTACCTGCGGCCGCCATTACCAATTAAAGTCAAAATGTAAACAAACAGGTTATACAGCAAACCTTATCTATTATAATATTTTTGGGATATTACATGAACCACAACTCTGATTTTCGATTTTTATTTCCAACATTACATATTTTATGCATTAAGGCCGTAGATGCCATATTTCTTGACAAAAAATGCAAAAACTCAAAATCGGCAAATTTTTGAGGTTTTTGGGCCCTAGGGGGCCGGGGTTAGGATGCCCCAAAGAGTTTAATAGCCTAAAACCACCCCAAGACCTATAGAAAGTGCCTTGCAAAAGAATATTTGAAAAAGGTCCATTGTAGGCCGAATCCATAAGGTACAAACATACATACATACATACATACATACATACATACATACATACATACAGAGCCACGAAGAGAATTTATATATAGATTTATGGCAATGTAATGGATTCAATTGTACAGGCTCGAGACCGACGGATTGACATCCTCTCCGAGGAACAACGTACTCAAACTTTTTCACCTCCTGCATGAACAAATCGAGAGCAACAGTGGGTATCGAACTCCGAATCTACTAGTCCAGAGGAAAGCACGCAAGCGACTGGGCTACCCTGGCTCCCAATAATAACGTAACCAGCTGGCTATTTTAATATAAACATCATCAGGTACATAGTTTTTTCCAGTTTTCCATAATAAGCTAACATTCTAAAATATATTAATGTTTTCTATGCTATATTAAAAATTTGCTTAATATTTCATAAAATATTAATACAAAATTGTTTTTGCATAACATTTTTTTTTTTATTTTGAATTCATTATATCAATATTACGAATTTTTGCTCTTTTTTTTTCTTTGTTGAGCTACAAAGATATATTTTATTTCAAATGATTAGAGGTTTATCAGTAGGTCATATACAATATAAAAATATGTATGTGGAAGTGGACCTCATGGAAGAGATGCACTGAGTGAATGGTCTTTTTTAGAGCCGGAAACATTAAGAAGCCACTGAGCTATTAAAGTGCATTAATGTTATAAAGTTTCCGAAGAGAAAAAGGGGAAAAAACAATTTGGTCGAAATAGCCAATCATATAAAAAATATTGGTATATACTGGCAGCAGATTAGAACCATTAGAAGTTCATCAGTAGCTTTTATAGGTCATATATAATATATATATACACTTTTTTGATGAAAATACGTTCCGACATGGACAAATACAGTTCAATGTACATAAAGAAACGTAGAGAAATTAAAAACACACACTTACAGTCTCTAATTTTCGGTTGAACCGTCTTCAGGAGAGAGATAAGAAAGGGAAACCAAACGCACTAGTACAGAGACGGTTTGAGACCAACAGTGTTGCCACATACGACATTGTTGCCCATGTGACCGGGCGCGTATGTGGCAACACTGTTGGTTTCCAACCGTCTCTGTACCAGTGCGTTTGGTTTCCCTTTCTTATCTCTCTCCTGAAGACGGTTCAACCGAAAATTAGAGACTGTAAGTGTGTGTTTTTAATTTCTCTACGTTTCTTTATGTACATTGAACTATATATATAAATATTGGTATGTACTGGCAGCACATCTTTCAAGAATATATTATTTCAAACCATTAGAAGTTTATAAATAGGTTGTATAGGTCATATATATATATAAAAATATTGGTATATACTGGCAGCTGATCTTTGAAGAATATTTTATTGAAATTGATCCCAGTTTCTGCATTCACGACCTTTTTATTCACAGATTCTAGTCTATTTTTCTTATTGTAGTTGGTAAACTATAAATCATGTAATGCCAGTGACATTTTTAAGTAGATAGTTCAAGTGATGAAAAGAAACATGGTCTAATTACATAACATGATTTAGATATACATTTAGACCATGTAATTAAGTTTCTTTCGTTCACTTGACCTATATACTTGGAAATGTCACTGGCCGACCTGATTTTGTAGTTTACGAACTACGATAAGGAAAATAGCCAGGAGGCTAGAATTTGTGAATAAAAAGAACGTGAATGCAGGGACTGCAAATTGTTTTCAATACTCGCAATAATTATTTCATGTCACTTCACACAAATCATTGAAGATAATACCAATCATTGAAGATAATACCAATCATTGAAAATTAATACCAATCATTGAAGATAATACCAATCATTGAAAATTAATACCAATCATTGAAAATTAATACCAATTATTGAAGATAATACCAATCATTGAAAATTAATACCAATAATTGAAGATAATACCAATCATTGAAGATAATACCAATCATTGAAGATAATACCAATCATTGAAAATTAATACCAATCATTGAAAATTAATACCAATTATTGAAGATAATACCAATCATTGAAAATTAATACCAATAATTGAAGATAATACCAATCATTGAAGATAATACCAATCATTGAAAATTAATACCAATCATTGAAAATTAATACCAATTATTGAAGATAATACCAATCATTGAAAATTAATACCAATAATTGAAGATAATACCAATCATTGAAGATAATACCAATCATTGAAGATAATACCAATCATTGAAGATAATACCAATCATTGAAGATAATACCAATCATTGAAGATAATACCAGTATCCCTGAGGCCTTTCGTCTATCACAGTGTTTCCCAAGCTTTTTCGAGTGACCGCCCCCCTTGGGTCCATAAACCTGTAACTTAACACCCTTGAATAATAATCATATTCCTAGACTAAGTAACCAAATGAGTAACATTTTAATAATTAAATTAAAATAATTACTAATCGAATATTTATTTAGAATCCAATAGATGTATTGTTTCAAAGCATATATATGCAAAATAAAAAATACATAATGAAAGAAACTTAGATGAGAAGATACTTTTAACATAAAAATCAATTATCAAAACAAATAATTTTAAGAAAACGTTTCCTAGAAGTTTACATGTGGTGTTTACACTTAAATTTAGAAATTATATTGCATGAACATTTTCAATTTATGGAAATAGAATCCCCGCTCCTTTTTACTTTACTCCCCCCCCCCCCCCCCCCGTTCCGATATCAAAGCACCGCCCACTTTAGAAACACTGGCTATCACGTCGTCAGAGAGCAAGTGAATACAACTTGTTGACAGGTTATGGATTTTGATTTAAACTTGGATGAAGATTGGCATCGTTGACAGTATTTTTCCCTAATACATTAAAAATAGCCATAATTTGTTTAACGATTCCTTCAATTAGAAATTCATCTAATTTAAAATCTTCCAGTGTCAACAATGCAACAAATGTTAGCAAATTTATTTATACTGTATTCGAAATACTAGAATAAAGTATAAACTATATAATATTGTATAGTTTATACATTGTGACATAATTATACAGTCTTCCCACCCAAATTGAAATATATATATGGTAAATTGAATTAAATATATGTTTTGAAATCATTTTTTGTTACTTACAGGGCTACGTCCTTACGAATGATGAGAATTTCGTCGGATTACATTTTTATGTTAAAAAGTTGTCATTACTTTCATTACGTTTATATAATACCGTGGATAATACTTTATGTAAAACCAGTTTATTTTGGGCGGGAAGACTGTTATATCATTATTTTAAACTAGTAGACTAATAGACAGGGATAGGATTGACAAAGCAGACTCGGCAATTGTTTTTTTTATTAATTGTTATTAATTATTAATTAATTATTGTAATTAATTAATTTATTTATTAATGGTCCCCTACCGACGACGCGGCGAAATATACACTGTTTCGGAGTATAACAAACTATAATTTTATAGCTCAATAAATGGTGATAATTAGAATCCTACTAAGGGACGTGTAAAATTGTCATCTAATAGATCAATAATTTGATGGTGTCGACATCGGAATGATGAGAATTTCGTCGGATTACATTTTTATGTTAAAAAGTTGTCATTACTTTCAGTGCTATTGGATTCGATGTCGAGTCTAATTTATGGACTCGATGAATTGGAATGGGTAAATTCCAACCGACTCCGACGAAAAAAAAAAAAAAAAATAGCTCAGTGGTTAACGTATTCGCCTCTATACTGGTAGGTCAGGGGTTCGATACCCACCTGGCCCTCGATTTATTCACGCGGGAGGTGAATAAATCTGAGCAAGTCTTCCATAGGAGAGACGACGTTTACTTTAAAGTGTTGTGCCTATTTGATTCACCTGGTTTAAAAAAAAAAAAAAAACTTGGATACCTATGATATTGTATTAGTAGCTGGGTAGCTCAGTGGTTAACGTACTCGACTCTATACTGGTAGGTCTGGGGTTCGATACCCACCTGGCCCTCGATTTATTCATGCGGGAGGTGAATAAATCTGAGCAAGTCTTCCATAAGAGAGACGACGTTTACTTTAAAGTGTTGAGCCTATTTGATTCACCTGTTTTTTAAAAAAAAAAAAAAAAACTTGGATACCTATGTCATTGTATTAAGAGCCAGGGTAGCTCAGTGGTTAACGTACTCGACTCTATACTGGTAGGTCTAGGGTTCGATACCCACCTGGTCTTTGATTTATTCACGCAGGACGTTAATAAATCTGAGTACGTCATCCCTCGGAGAGGACGTTAAGCCGTCGGCCCCGAGCCTATATGATGTAAGTAAGGGGTGTTGTAAGTCGATTGTTCAAAATGTACTAGATGAGGTAGATATATAAAAGGGGCCAGGTTAGCTGAGTGGAAACGTGCTCGCCTCAGAACTGGTGGGTCTGTGGTTCAATACCCACTCTGGCCTTTAATTTATTCACGCGGAAGGTTAGGGAGAGTACGTTAAGTCGTTGGTACCTTAGCCTGTACAGTGTCAGGTACTCGTTAACGACTCCTACTCAAAATACACTTGTAGAGTGTTTACTAACTTAAAAGCAAAGCTTTAAGTTTCCTGAGTTAAGGTCAAAATTTAGGACTCCCAATTTAAAATCTGTAGAATCTAAATCAGTTCACTCGAAGAATTCATTATAAATTCTTGAAAACATAATATATATATATAATAAAAGAAAGATTTTGTTTGTACATTTCTTAGAACTGACTCATTTCAAGTTATCTTTATATTTTATAAATTAGATAAACCGAATCGACCCTTAGAAAAATGTCTGACTGTTTGTTTGTCCAAAAATGTTGTCACAAACGCAACGCACTCAGCCACCATTAGTCATAAGCGAGCTGAAACTTTGACAGTGTATTTGTGTATGTCTAACTTAGAAGCTAAGATTTGAATGGATTAAAAATTCTACGTAGAAGCGAAGTTATGGACTTTTCAACTGTGTTTGGCTAGCTACGCAAGTATATCAATTAACAATGCCAACTTGCCACTATATCAGGTACATCAAAATACATGTACATTTTTAAAATAAATAATTTTTTCTCTCTCTCTTAAGTATAAAACGTAAAGTCAACTTGAAATCACTGAGTTTTAAGCAATGTAAAGACAAGACATGTATAGACATGCAGATTTTTTTAGGTGACTGCTACTGTAGCAAGTAGGCATTGTTAATTGATTTTAAATCATTAGTTGTACAATCCGTATTTGTGTGGTATTTACTCATTCTTAGGTAAAATAGATAAATAAACAAATGAATTTCATTTTGAATGAATGTCATTTGTGTGGAGACTTTTGTTTGTTTATCTATTTTACCTCAGAATAATTGATTTTTAATTTCGTTTGTGTTTATCATAATTTGCTCACTTTAAAAAAAATCTGGAGTGGCCTTCACTCAACTTTACTATAAGTAACTTAATATCAAATTTCTTGAGTATATAATATATAACGTCTCATTCAAGCATAATCTAAACATCTAAATGGGAGATGTTTATTAGTCTTTCATTCCTGAGGTAGTACAGATAGTGATTGAAGGACATATCAATATATACGCTTATTTAGGTACATCACACAGCTGATGCAAATAATTTCATTAGTATAACTACAGCAGTAATAACATTTTTGAAAAACCAAAGTGAACATTTCTTGATACGAAATATTCTCCTACAAGAGAACATGGCTTTTGTTCAAATAGCCAGTGGATTTCTTACATCGTTTACTTGACATCCTTCTACATTGAATATTAAAGTAAAATTCTCAAATTTTAAACAGGAAAATACCCTTACTTTCTCTGAAAAACATAATAAAAATCGAAGAAAAAATGTTGCTTTAAGATGAATTATAATTAAAGTAGTACGATAATTACATTTATTAATCTCTAAACGAAAGATTTCAATTTTGAATTATCTTTTACATTTTCGGTCTTTTATAGAATTATTATACTGGGAATTTTATGGCTTCTTAGTATTTAATAAGATCATTTTCCTTCCCCTTTGTCAAATATCATATATACGAATTTTTTCTGAGTGAGTGGTATCCTTTTCCTGCCTTCTGTACTCTGTTTAAGTTTGCTATGGATGTATATTGAGAAAAAATATATTAGTAATTAGCCAGTTTACATACTTAAATCGAAGTCAAAGCCAGCTAGCTATTCAATATAATTTAAATTTTTTATAGTTGGGAGCTTCTAATTTTTGAAAATAATAAATATGAACTATTAGACTAGAGTGGTAAAAAAAATTGGATATTTCTCAACAAACATAAGAATTATATAATTATATAAGAATTTCTCAACAAAATACTCTTATTAAAGTATAAATTAGATTAGAAATGATGTTTAAAAAAAGTTGAATGGAAGTTAATGTCAGATTCATGGGTCTTGTTTATTTTAACCAATCATAGCTCATTTTATTTCAACCAATCATAGCTCTTCATTTCAACCAATCATAGCTCATTTTATTTCAACCAATCATTTGTTCCAAATACTTTTCACATTTAATTGCGTCTCTGTATAATAGCGTCACTTTTATTTCTAATAGTTTTAAATGAATTCAAACTATCTAAATCAAAAAATTAGTTAATAAATGTCTTTTAAATTAAATATTGCGTTGATTGAATGACAATGCAAGAATATAGAAGGTATTGAACATCTTAATTATGGTCAGTGGCAACATATTAATTTTCTTTTCAATATTATGAGTTTAATTAATTTGTTCTTAGACTGTCCACTCTTATCTATGGTAATATTTTATATTACATTAATATTGTATTTTTATCACCATTACACCTCAACAGGAAAATAGTATATTTAAATTAACTACCACTGTATATATAAAGCGAAAAAATCACCTTGTAATCGTTTTCAAGGCTCAGCTAATTTATTAATTGAATCAAAATTTCTTCTATAACATTTAAAAAGTATCTTTCAAACAATTGAAAACAGTTATTTAGTCTACTAGTTGTACCTATTTTCCAAAATTTTCCTTAAAAATTTCTGGTCTTAAACAATGTTATTCTCATATTTTTTCTCTAATTATATTGTTACAATTAAATTTATTTAGTTCTAAAATATTATTTTATAATGCCTAATTTATGTTTTATTAAAAAATCCTTCCAACATTCGATCAATTATTTATTAATTATTACACAGTTTTACTATATATGAACTATTATTACTATTTTTTATACTACTGTATTATCTCTTATTTTATATTTTCATAGTGTTATTTGCTTATTATTACTTCTGTTATATATCATGGTACTAGGGTAAAAGGGTTTTAGTCAGTGAATATGAATAAGTAAATAATATAACAATTACCACATCTCCAGTGAATGACAATTCGTCAATTAGATGTATTAAAACTATATATCATGCTACTTACTACAACTTTTCTTTATATAATTTAAAATCAACTAAGTTTAATTTAAAATATTCCAAGTTTAAATTAAAATAATTTAATTTCATATTGTTCAAATTTATGTTTAAAACAGTTTGTCATCTTGAAAATACATATATATACTACAATGAAGTTTAAATTAAACTTGGATTATTTTAAATTAACCAGAAAAACTTGTATATTAAAGAAAAAATACAGTTAGACTTAGTGGAATTTACTTTTTAGTGAAAAATTTTATTTAGCTTACTGTTATTTTTACATACTTGTTCGATGAAAATAGTTTTGTTTTGTTTCTGAAGATAGTTGGAGAAAGCCGAAACATGTCAAATGTTAGTCAATAAATAGTGATGGCCAACCAGAGTTTTGCTCAAATAATTCACCAGTTGAATCAAGATGATTTGAAATTATCTAGAAAATACGAAAAACTGCTCAAAAGAAAGGTATGTTTCATTAAGGCAATTCAGTTTCATTAAGCCATGGCTGTGTAACCTTCAGTTACCTTGTTCACTTATTGTTTTTGCAATGTAATTTAAAGTATTAGATTCATTTGTTAAGTGTAATTGTAATTTAATTGTGTTTTTGCTGAAGATGGTGAACGTACACCGAAACATGTTCAATAATAAAATAAAAAATTATGGTGATTTAATTTTTAAGTTGAGTTCTGAGTTGAAGAAAAAATTTCGTAATTTGGAAAAATATAAGACGAAATTGAATCAAGTGGAAACAGACATCCAGTTTTTAAAAGCATGTATTGAAGAAGGAGTGCTCCAAACTTTTACAAATATATATATATACGAGTTCGAGATTAACAAAGAGCAACACACAAAGTAGGGAAACACACTTACAGACTCAAATTTTCGGGTAATCCGTCTTCAGGAGAAAAGAGAATGGGAGACCAAGCACGTTGTAGGCGCAACGGCAAGTAACCCGTTTATTTGAGTCTGTAAGTGTGTTTCCCTACTTTGTGTGTTGCTCTTTGTTAATCTCGAACTCGTATTGTGTCCAGTTTGGATCGTATTTCGTTTTATCAGTGAAAAAATTTGAGTCTGTAAGTGTGTTTCCCTACTTTGTGTGTTGCTCTTTGTTAATCTCGACCTCGTATTGTGTCTAGTTTGGATCGTATTTCGTTTTATCAGTGAATATATATATATACTAAATTTAAAACGGAAATGATCCCTAAGAACTAAATAAACTCTAAGACAAACAATTAAAGTGTTTCTAGGTGTTAACTTTTTGAGTTTATGCATATGCATTGATATATATATATATATATATATATATATATATATATATTTTGTTTTAAGTTACCATAAAGTATTAGAAAATATTTTAACGACTTTCTAAGAAGATTAAATAAAAAAAAAGAGAATAAAAAAAGATGATTATGATCTTCACAGGTCTTTTGATATATGCTGTACAATTTTCTTAATTCGTTTAAAAATTACAAGCATTGAATAACTAAACATGAAAACTAATGACTTTCAATATGGTGAAATAAGAATTTGTTGAAGAGTAAATGAGTGAAAAGCTAGAGGAGGAACGTGAAAAGAAGAAGACTGGTGGAAAATGAAAGGATGGTCACGTAGATGTCTGATTTAGGACTGTCGCCAGAGATAATAAAAGTCGACGGTTATAGATGTGCTTTGGAATTAGTTGGAAATCACATAGTACGGCCAATACTGCATTAGCTGGCCCTTCTTCTCTATTAATTTCCTGTCTTAAAATGTTTTCAAAGAAATATATATATAACATGTATGAAATTAGTTATATTACAAAAGAAATGTCTTATATTAAGGTTCATAAAGAAAATAAACAGAAGAAGGGATGTATTGAATGGACTTAACGAGTCAAGTTTAACTGAAACACTTACAATTTTTATAACAAATTTCATTAAATCGTCTTTAATATGTATGAAGAAATAAGAAAAGCGCTAAAGTGAAGAGTAGATTTAGTTCTACCATTACTCCATCTGTTGATTCAATGCCCCTCCCCCCCACCCCCTACCAGCAGAGTTAACAAGGATCTGGCATCGTACAGGCTCGGGACCGACGGCTTAACAACCTCTCCGAGGAAGAACGTGCTCAGATTTATTCACCTTTCCACATGAGTTGGTATTGAACCCTGGATCTACCAATCCAGAGGCTATCTTAGCCACCTAGAGCTATACATAATAGACTAGCAAAAGTGCCTGTCTTTGACGGGTACTTTTTCAAAAATTCGGAGATGATACATTGTATTCCAATATATCATGAGAAATTTAAGAATAATAGAAAATGTCATTATTAGAACAGTATTGATGGCCGACCCCTACAAAGGTCTTCAGTTTTAGGTCTACCCCAGGATCCATAAGGATTCGGTCGACCCCCTCCGAGGAGGGAAATACCCATTCCCCCGGGCCAGGGCTCATTAAGAATGAGTACCAGTATAGGAGCATTTGCCAATAAATGCTCCCATCCACTGGTGAGGGCCGGAGGTCTAGCTCCTCCTTGGTGTTATGCAGACACCCACCCGAGAAGATACTGCTTCTCACACAGCGACACATCACATACGATCACTTGTGTCTACTCTACCTGAGTAAGGAACCACAACCACCACGAGTCCGACCGCATGACGAGGCATGAGTTACAACCTGTAATTAAGAAAAAAAAGTGGTTGAAGGTAAGGAAGTAGAGAGAAGAATGAAAATAACTCATGGGCCTGAACCTCGTCCCCGTGGTACCGACAGTATTTTAAGAGCTCTCGGGTTGAACTCCGGACCGAAGTCCAACTGAACAGCCATTGACAGCTGTGTGGGTCAGTGGCCCTTGATTAGAACAGTATTGAGTAGGCGACCCCCTACAAGGTCCTCAGTTTAAGGACTACCTAGTGCCCATTTGGGCTCGGTCGTCCCCCTCGGAGAGGGAAGTTCCCGTTGCCCCGGGATCAGGGGTTGCTACTTAAACTCCTCTGGGCCCCGTTCAAGGTGCTCTGGGAGAGATGTTATATATGTAAGGGGGTGTACCCCTCATTGGCTAAACGCCACCTTGATATAAAATATGGAGGAGCGAGATCTAGTCTCACTCGCTAAAATAAGAAACGAGAAAGGGTTCCAGTCGCACCCATCCCGAGTTCCTTCAGAGCCATCAGAAGCAACTACCAGTGTTCCAGCCCCACTTAGCTGAGGTGGTGGTCCGTTCCTACTGGTAAAGGCTGGGGGCTAGCACCCCCTGGATGCTATGCAGGCATCCGCCCGAGGAGAGACTGCTCCTCACGCAGCGACCCGCAGGTCTACCAAGCCTTGGGTGAGGAACCACAGCCATACGAGTCCTACCTCAATTGGTGGGCTGGAGAAGCAAAGCTTCTCCAGGGGCTTCCTCCACCCGTAGTACCGACTTGTTTTAAGAGTTTCGGGTCGAACTCCGGACCGCAGTCCTACTGAACCTGCTCAGCACAGGTAGGGTCAGTGGCCCTTGTTGCCTCCGGTAAAACATATATAAGCCAATGCAGTTATTGAGTAAGCTGCACGGTCCAGATGAGGCACTTATGTTGCCCTAGGTGGAAGTGGACAACCCAGCCTATTGTGTAGACTGGGTGTCCCCACTGTGGGCTCTTGGACAGTTGAGTGTAGGTTTGGAAGACCCACCACCAAGATGGTGCTGCACAGGCTACCACTTTAACACTCTTTAAGAAAACCTTTTAAACTCTCCTCAAGAGAAGAGAGGCTACCACCCCGTACCGCCCAACGGGTGCCAAGCTGTGCCGAAGCACGTTAAGAATTCCCTCTGACGCATCAGGTAATAGGCTACTTGACCGCGCTTGGAGCAGCCTGCCCTGTACTGTTGGCTTGGATGTACAGTCTCCAATTACCACCTCTGCGAAGGGGACGCCAGTACTAGGTGCATCCACTCCTCAGAGCGGTTAGAGGCTGATTAGAACAGTATTAAGCAATTGCCTTTGTATATACCACACTAGCTGTTTGTCCTTCAGGTTCATGGAAGGATAAAGAGTTGGAACCTCTGACTCTTGGCCAAGCAGACTACAGTTGACTATGTGAGAAAAACTTTGTCTCAATCACTTCAATTCCTCCCGTAGATAATTAAATTAAAATTATATCAGTAATTTTGAAAATATAATTATTAATATTTTTAGGTAAACCATTTAATTGATTTTGCTATAGATTAGATACAAAAATATATTAAGTTCGTTAAGAAGTTTAATTTAGTTTCGAAACATATCTATATGTATATATCTTGTTTTCCCATTTCTTATTGTGGTTTGATCATTGATATATATACTCGTATATAGCAAACAGCAGAGGTTATTGAGGGTTGGTCTACACAAACAAACACTTCACTTACCCCAACGTTTCGCTATATTTTTATAGCATCATCAGGGCTGTACAAATAACAAGATTTACGTCCGAAAGATAGACACAACGAAAACAGTATTAATATTACAAAACTGATAAGACAGGTTATATTTTTTTGTAATATTTACTACTGTTTTCGTTGTGTTATTTATTGTGTTATTTATCTTGATATAAAAATATAGCGAAACGTTGGCGTAAGTGAAGTGTTTGTTTGTGTAGACCAACCCTCAATAACCTCTGCTGTTTGCTGTTATTTTTTGCGGTCGAAAAAGATTGAATTATATATATATATATATATATATATATAATATATATATATATATATATATATATATATATATATATATATATATATATATATATATACTTTAACACATAGAAAAGAACACAGAAAGACACTACAGAACTCACTTCGATATTTCGACATCCGTCGTCATCGGGAAGAACTGCGAAGTACTCGCGTTGAGAAGCAAACTGCTACTGGCCTCCAGAGTAACTCGTGGAACCACCGCAATGCTGCCCCCCAGCGGAGGAGAGGAAAAATAGAAATCCCTCCAATATTTATTTAGAAAACAAGATAAAAAATATATAAAATACGAATAATAATAATAAAAAATAAATAATAATAATAAAATAATAATAATAATAAAATAAAAAATAATTAACGGTACAGGTTGAGACCAGGAGGAGAACGAGCCCCAAGGAGGCATATGAATGCCTCTTGGGAAGCTCTAAGGGTGACATGGGAATTAGACTCGGGGATTTGTTTGAGGATTTGTACCCTGAAACAATCATTGAAAGGGAGGTCATGGGAATTAGCATGGATAGCTATAGGTAGGTCTCTGCGCTGACCAACGGACGCCCTGTGATTGTTTATACGCAGGCTCAGCATGGTTGAAGCCAAGCCAACGTAAAAAGCATCACATCGAGTACACTCCAAACGGTAAATGCAGTTACAGGAAGTGCAAGATGTATCAGAAGGAACAGGATAGGAGTTGTTACTGAGAGGGGAAGTAAAGTAAGGACTGGAGTTAATTAGGGGACAGGTTTGGCAGTTACGGCGTTCACATCGCTTCATCCCTCTGCTAGCACAGGGGCTGTTGGAAATATGGGTAAAAATGGATTTAAGGTTGGAAGGTCTACGGTAGGAGAAAGTAGGGGACTGACTGAAAATAGGAGAAGTAGACGAAGAAGAAGAAAGTATAGGAAAGAACTCCCTAATAACAGCGCCGAGCTTGTGGGAGCCTGGGAAAAAAGTAGAAATGAAGGGAGTAGTAATTCTACGATCCCTTCTAGCTGTAGAGCGGTGAATACTCTCAGCAGGAACGACGGAACTGTTGATTATATTACGAGGGTATCCTCGTTCAATAAATTTTTCTTTTAATAGATTAATTTGTTGGGTTCTACTATTAATGGAATTGCAAATTTTATGGATTCTAATTGATAGGGATCTAGGGATAGCTTTCTTTATATGTGAAGGGTGACAACTGTTATAATGGAGGTATTGCTGAGAGTTAGTGGCTTTTAAATGAACAGAAGTGGAAAATGAACCGTCTTTAAGGGTGACATCAACATCTAAGAAGGAGAGGGAACTGTTGGATATCTGATGGGTGAAGGAAATAGTGGAGGAAAAGTTCTGAAAGGACTCTAGGAAAAGGTCTAGCTCATGCTTACCATGGGGCCAGATTAGAAAAATGTCGTCAATATACCGGGTGTAGAAAAGGGGGAGAAGGTGCCATGATAGTGCCCATCGCAGTGCCTCTGGTTTGGATGTACAAACTACCATCAAACCGAAAGACATTACGTGTCAGGACAAAAAGAGCTAGTTTTGTGAGGAAATTAGTAGAAGGGGTGTGAGGAGAAGGTCTGCGGTTTAAAAAGTTTCGATATATCGGTCTATTGTGTTACGATAGATATCGTAACTAGCTATGTTAGCTATGTTATATGCTAGCTATGCTAGAGTGAGTGTACATTCGTGTTTTATGATAACTGTACATGGATATATTGAACTGTGTTAGCTAGTGGAGCTGTTAAAAGCAAGTAGTCCACATTTAACAGTTACTCTTTGCGGATGTAATTCCAGGACAGCGGTTCCCAACCTTTCAAATATAGCGATCCATTTTAGAACAAGCAATCAGGAAGCGACCCCAATCGTTAAAATATCTTTTATACATTTATTTTTTCTATAAGAAACTGGCATATATTGCAATTTATTAGTGAAGTAACTGTATATTCCTTAAATATATGATTAATATAGAATTTATTCATTTATCTCAAAGCTCCTACAAAATATTAATTAATTGTAAATCAATTTCAAAGTATTCAAACAAACAAATTTTATACCGTTATGTAACTTTACTAAAGTATGTTTATGAACTGACCTTAATGAGACGGCTGGTATTGTAGCTTTTTAGCTAGCAATTCTATCCTGGGCTCCGTTGTCGATATGGCACACCTCAAGTCGTGTTCCACATCTAATTTATTTCGGTCTGCAGTTTAATCAGATATTTTTTTCGATCTATTGTCTACATTGGTTGTTTAGCATCAAAAGGGTGCGTAATATTTCTAGCATAACTAGATCATGCCTGTATATTTTTGCATAACTTTTTAAGTAATGTTTTTTTTACGTCCAAATCACATAAGAAAAGAGAAAGAAGACTAAGGTCTTTCAAGTGAAACGAAACATGTTCAATACATGTCTCGGACGTTATGTTCAGTGACTTAATGAACTGTTACATTTAGTTTCGTAGTGTGAATTTTAAATAATTGTCTTAATTTTATTTTATAATGTTATTTATTTAACTGTCTTCTGTTTTTACCGTGTTTTATATAATATTCACGTTCGGGTCAAAATCAATTGGCGACCCCATGGCATTGGTATCACGACCCCGTTTGGGGTCGCGACCCACAGGTTGGGAACCACTGTTCCAGGAGATGGAGATAAAAATTGTAAGAGTAGGAATAAATAAAGAGAGATTTATGCTACAATTTAGATACAATCTAAACATCGCTGTAGTATAAGGGTATGAAGTAGGCGTGTAATGTTGTGAATGTTGAGGGACTACTCTGCAGCATTCCAGTCAGCGATTGTACTTTGTTAGGACTGTGTTTAGTAGTTTAATGTTATTTATGACATGTTGTGTATGTTGCTGGTGTATTTTGTGACTGACTTTGTTGTGTGGTGTTGCAGGGCGGCGCCATGGCGATGATGTAGGATGTGACGCGTGTGGCTGTGGGTGGAGACTTCGCTGCTGGCGAGCCTGGTGCGAGGACAAGGCTGCGGAGGTGTCCTCTCCGACGACCGAGGCACTCTGTCCACTCCGGGCTTTCCTGGTCGTTTCCGGCGCCTATTCGCTGTCGTTGGATCATAGACGCCTCTTCCAGACCACCGCACCCTCAATTGTTTTACTAAACACAAGTCCTTGTCTCTACAGGTCTTGTTTTTACCGAGTTTGCTTACTTTGAACCAGATCCAAAGCTTCAATTCGGGGGCATGGTTTTGCATACGGTTACTGAATCATCTGTAACAACTGTTTTCCGAGTTCAAACATATCTTGGATACCTCGTCGTTGACTTTGCCCTGGACCGTCTTGAGGGCAATCACTTACGCGTGTTAGACCACTTGATTGACGTATACGGCTTCAACTTGACCTATGTGATCCACAGCGGTCCCGGAAGGCCACCCGCTGACCCTTGCTCCGCAGCCAACTACTCCATGTTGGGTCACTGCTACATCAACACCAACTATTCGTAAGTATTAGCTATAACTAATATTTCTCTAATAACTGTGAAAATACTAACCATGATGTAAACTTATTTCACGCATATGAGTACTTCAAGCAGAACTATATCAATAATGGTCTCATTATTATCTCTCCGTCTTGGACCAGTTTAAGCTATGCATAAATTAAGAAATGAAAATGAAAACAAAAGATAAAATTATAAATTAAGGCTGAAATGATAAATAATGAAAATACACCAGAAATAAATCAAGTGAATACTAATCTTTAGAGTAATGTGTGAAAAGTAAAAAAACAAGTTTTTTGAGAGAAAGTTCAGCAAAGAGTTAAAAAAGAAAACACAGTGAAAGAAACATTGTTAAGATAGAAAAAAAATAAAATAGAATTATAGAAGTCATCTGATTCAGTTAAAACTGGGGGAATTTCTGGCACCCAACAAACAAATCAGGGCTTCCTCAGAGAGCTTAAAGTGGTTTAAGTGTCATATTTATATATAAAGTTCAAGGTTGATTAAAAATATTTGGAAATTAAAACAAACACAGTCTTTAATTTTCGATTTGAACCGTCTTCACGATAGATATAAGAGGGAAACCAACCGCACTGTTACAAAAGACGGTTGGAGACTGTCTTTTTAAATCTACATTGAACCTTATTTGTCCGTTTCGGATCGTACATATCATCGGAAAAGAGTATATATGTATATATATATTAGTTGGGTTTGGACTCTGACGAATACCGCTTGTTACGGTTGAAAGATATTAGTCTTTTTCCTATATCTTATAGTGGTTTGAGCATATATATAAATGAGTTAGCTTCAGCTACTCAAAGGGACTACTTCTGCCCGATGACGACGAATGTCGAAATATCGTTGTGAGTCTTTTTTGTCTGTGTTTTCATTTGTTTTTCTCTTTCCTGTGTGCACTATATATATATAAAATAAAATAAATTCAAAACGAAGGAAACACACAGAAAGACACAGACATAACTCACATCAATATTTCGACCATCGTCGTCATCAGGAGGTGCGAAGAGCGAAGAGTCCCGCAGGAAGACAGGGCGGTACAGTGAGTTATGTCTGTGTCTTTCTGTGTGTTTCCTTCGTTTTGAATTTATTTTATTTTAAAAAAGTCTGCTGGACCGTTTCTTTTAATTGTATATATATATATATATATATATATATATCCCTTTTTTACTTCCCCCCATAGCAATATTAACTACCCTTGTCCTCCCCACACCTCATGCACCTCGGTTAATTGCGTTTACCGTTTGGACTGCACCCAGTGTGATGCATTCTACGTTGGTATGGCCTCTACGCAGCTCAACTTACGTATGAATGGTCACAGGGCTTCCGTTGGTCAACGCAAAAACCTTCCTATTGCTATCCACTCTAATTCCCATGGACTGGATTTTAATCACTGCTTCCGGGTCCAAGTCCTTAATCATATCCCTGTTCAGTCTTCTCGGGTTACTTTAAGAGCTTCAGAGGAGGCAATTATCTGTCTTCTCAAAGCTCGCTCTCCTCCTGGCCTTAACTTGTACCGTTAATTTAAGTATTTATTTATTTATTTATTTATTTATTTATTTTAATTTTTTTTTTTAAGAATTTATTTATTTATTATTTTTTAATTTTAATTTTTATTTTTTTTATTTATTTTTATTTTTTAATTTTTTAATTGTTTATTGCTTCATTTACTAGTCTTCTCCTTCTGTTATTTTTATTTGCTTTTATTTGTTCTTTTTAGTTATTATTCTCTCTGTAGTTAGTAGCTTACCTAGGGCGGCAGGCAGAGTGCGCGCGTGTTCGTTGCATTTGGCCTACCACTCAGTTAGCTTCAGCTACTCAAAGGGACTACTTCTACCCGATGACGACGACTGTCGAAATATCGTTGTGAGTCTTTTGTGTGTGTCTTTTATTTGTGTTTTCTCTTTCCTGTGTGAACTATATATATATATATTGTAACTAGGTAGCAGACCTTCGTTTATACAAACATTATTAAATTTCTTCCCAACTTCTCTATGTATTATTTTTCGATACAGTTTTTCAAGATTTCGGATCTCACATTTCCATTTACTTGGTACTGAGTACAACAGTTCACCAAAAGATTTGTTCGAACCGTGCCACGCTACGGTCCAGAATCTTTGATGGATCAAGTTGATATTTTACACAAAAATGGGCCCCATAAAGACGAAGATCCCTATTGTTTGGGAAGAAATATCCATGCTGGAAAAGTTACTTTTTTTGCCAAAAACTGTTTTTTTTTAAAATATTTATTTCTCCTATACTGATAATCCTAGAGATTTGAATTTTTGACATTATCTTTGAGGTTACAAATGGAACAAACGAAAACTACATTCAGAATTTTAAATCAACAGGAAATATTTTTTTTCCAATAAAATGTACAAATTTTGACTTATAATTCAATCTCAAACATTGTGTGAGCCATACAAGCCATACTGTTTGACGGACAAGAATGATACTATGCCTATAAATAGAACATTATGTGTAGAATGAGTTGAGATATTTTTTTTCAAAATTACATTCGCTAAAGGGGCGTTACAGTACGATTTCTGTTTTTAGAAAATGATTTTTTGACGCGAAACGGCTCATTAAAAATAATGAAAATTTGACCATAAATGGAACAAAAAATTAGCAATTCATAAAAAAAAAAATCATGAAGTTTCAGTTATGGGAAAGAGCAATAACGCTATAAAAACTGTTTGTTTATCCTAGACTGAGAGATCACCTGCTATACTTGTCGAATTTTTTATATTGTTTACATTGACTTAGAAATTTTTTGAGCAAATCCACTGAGATAAAATTGATATTTATAAAGGAATAATTTAAATTGTTTATTGACTTATATGAGATGTAAGAGGAATAATATTGTGCAGGAAAATAATAACACTCACTCAGAAAAAATTCGTATATATGTTATTTAACAAAGGGGAAGGAAAATGATCTTATTAAATACTAAGAAGCTTATTATTATTATTATTTTAAAGATTAATATTCCCAGTATAATAATTCTATAAAAGACCAAAAATGTAAATGATAATTCATAATTGGAATCTTTCGTTTAGAGATTAATAAATGTAATTATCGTACATCTTTAATTAACAAAGCACTTTAAAATAACATTTTCTTCGCTGTTTAAGATGTTTTTCAGAGAAAAAAAGGGTATTTTCCTGTTTTAAATTTTAAAATTTTACTTTAATATTCAATGTAGAAGGATGTCAAGTAAACGATGTAAGAAATCCACTGGCTGTTTGAATGAAAGCCATTCTCTTGTAGGAGAATAAATCGTTTCAAGAAATGTTCACTTTGGTTTTTGAAAAATGTTATTACTGTTGTAGTTATACTAATGAAATTATTTGCAAATAATAAATTATTTGTGATGTACAAAAATAAGCTTATAAATTGATATGTCCTTCAATAACTATCTGTACTACCTCAGGAATGAAAGACTAATAATTATATCCCATTTAGATTTTACGTTATGCTTAAATGAGACGGTATGTGTTATATACTCAAGAAATTTGACATTAAGTTACTTATAGTAAAGGAGAGTGTAGGCCACTCCAGATTTTTTTTTATTTGTAGGTCCATATTTTACAGTTTGCAACTATGTACGGATACTACGATGAAATAGTATTAAGTATTATGAGTATTATATTAATAGTATTAATATTAATACTAATTAATACATTGATTAATTATTAATTAATTAATATTAATTATAATAATATAATTAATATAATAATATAAATAATATTAATATAATAATATAATATATTAATATTATTAATATAATAATTATATAATATTATAATTAATATTATAATAATATAATAATAATATAATTAATTATATTAATAATTAATAATATAATTAATAATTAATTAATAATATAATTAATATATTAATATAATAATATAATTAATATATTAATAATATAATTAATATAATTTATAATTATAAATTAATATAATATATAATATAATTAATATTAATACATAGTATTAATATTACTGATTATTAATATTTTCATCATTTCTATTATTTCTAATAATATTTTGTAATACTGCATATCATCTCCACAAAGTCGGACGCGTCTGGTACTAAAATAATATTTTCTTGATTTTATATTATTTTTTTTTTATTTTTAATTATTTTAAACTATATTAGTGCTTATGTAGATGTTCTTAATTATTGATTACTGTTTGGAAAAAGTATAATAATAATAAATAAATTAAAATTAAATAACGGTAATGCTATAAATTATTGAATGGATAATTAATTAAAAAATTAAATGTTAATTGAGTATTTACTATTAATATTTTCATTTGTTTTTATTTTTATTTGTAATTTTTACTTTTAATAAAAATATTTTTTTTTTGTTTTTAAGCCTGATATTTAAAAAAAAAAAAATAAAAGTTTAACATATTGGACGATGTACCTCCTTGAGACGTATATTTTTCCTGTTAATGTTATATTGCTCAATGCAAATTATTAAAATTTATTCAATTGGTTATATGTAAGATTCACATGTAGAGAATAGCTAGTACAAAATTGTTAGTAAGAGCGTTAAGTAAATAATTAGCCATTTGTTGTTAAGTAGGATACATATGTACAACTTCTACATAGATAGATACATAGCTATGTACTTAGGTATATAGATACAACTCCTACATAGATAGATACATAGCTATGTACGTAGGTATATAGATAAATACAGAGTGATGTACGTAGGTACATGTATACAACTCCTACATAGATAGATACATAGCTATGTACGTAGGTACATAGATACAACTCCTACATATATAGGTATATAGCTATGTACGTAGGTACATATATACAACTCCTACATGGATAGATACACAGCTATGTACGTAAGTACATAGATATAACTCTTACATAGATAGATACATAGCTATGCACGTAGGTACATAGAAACAACTCCTACAAAGGTAGATACATAGCTATGTACGTAAGTACATAGATATAACTCTTACATAGATAGATACATAGCTATGCACGTAAGTACATATATACAACTCCTACATAGATAGATACATAGCTATGTACGTAGGTACATAGATACAACTCCTACATATATAGGTATATAGCTATGTACGTAGGTACATATATACAACTCCTACATATATAGGTATATAGCTATGTACGTAGGTACATATATACAACTCCTACATGGATAGATACACAGCTATGTACGTAAGTACATAGATATAACTCTTACATAGATAGATACATAGCTATGCACGTAGGTACATAGAAACAACTCCTACAAAGGTAGATACATAGCTATGTACGTAAGTACATAGATATAACTCTTACATAGATAGATACATAGCTATGCACGTAAGTACATATATACAACTCCTACATAGATAGATACATAGCTATGTACGTAGGTACATATATACAACTCCTACATAGATAGATACACAGCTATGTACGTAAGTACATAGATATAACTCTTACATAGATAGATACATAGCTATGCACGTAGGTACATAGATACAACTCCTACAAAGGTAGATACATAGCTATGTACGTAGGTACATAGATACAACTCCCTTTTCAATGTTGCTTGCATAAACTAATCGGGTTTTATATTGCATAGGGTTCTATTCAATATAGCAAGAAGTAATCGGGTTCTATTTAATGTTGTTTTGGGTTCTATGCAATATTACTAAAAAAATAATATTCTATTCTAAAATGAAGATTATATATTAGTTTATTTTCAATATGATACATTATACAGTTTGATTTGTAGAGTTTTAAAAATATATATATTATTAGAGAAGAAAAGAAAAAAAAAATCATTCTACATAAAAAACGATTTAATCATACTTCGCGACATTGGTGTTCATCATCAGGTTAGATCTACAATAGAAAAAAAATAATGATGTAGTTTTGCAGAATTTAATATGTAGAACAAAGAGCTCCCGGCCATCTTGCCATATTAAGTGTTGAGTTATAATGTAATATATATTAACGATATATATGGACTGTATTATTAATGATATTTTCAACTATTCTGTAATTTTTAATAATATTTTGGAATACCGCATATCATTTCTGATTTTTTGTATTTTTGGACTATCGTTAAAAATCTATTAAAAAACCACAAAAAAATAATATATTACTTTATTATATACTATCTTATATTATGTCATATAATTTACTTATAAGTTATATAATATACCTATAATATACAGACGGTTACGATACTAATAGTAGATACGATATATAATAGTTACGTATAGATTTTTTGAAATTGAAAATAGAAAAACAAGTAAAACTTAAATTGAATTCTTATTTTCGTCTCTAATCATTAATAAATACCACACAATAACTGGTAGATTATCGCGATTCTTCACGTATTTAATAAGCTGCAAAATATATAAAAAAAAATACTTGAGAGGCGTTAAAAACGAATAAAACTAAACCGGTGGGGTTGTAAACACGATATCTAGGGCAAAATAAAATATATGGGATATAGCAATGTAAGAGTCTGTATAAGATAGATCTTATACGTAATATAAGATATTATGATTTATGTTTTAATATATTATTAATACTTCAAATTAAAGTCTCATTGCCAACGTTTCCGTTTTTTTTTTTAAAAACTTTTTTCATAGGCCTACAAAACAAAGGGAATATGGTATAATCATTCAACAATCAAACATTATTCTTATTTATAATCAATTGTGCTTTTTATGTATGTTTATTTTTTTTTAATGATTGAATTATTTCTTATATTTCCTTTGTTATGTAGGCCTATGAAAAAGGTTTTAAATAAAAACCGAAACTTTGGCAATGAGAGTTTAATTTGAACATGAAAAACCGAGTCTTGATAAACTTGAATTTTATATTATATATATATGAATTAAATACCACAATAAACAATTATATATTAATTAAAATGCTCTGAGGACTTTCGTTACATCATCAGACAGCTAAATAAAACAAACTTAGAGCATTTTAATTAATATATGATTGTTTATTTTGGTATTTAATTCATATATATATATATATGTTCTATTAAAACCTATGCCTATTTCTATTTTGACACATTTTCGAATTAATTTTTCAAAATTAAATTAATTTTTAAATTAATTAATTTTTCAATTGAAAAATTAATTCGAAAATGTGTCGAAATAGAAATAGGCCTAGGTTTTAATAGAACATGTATCAATGAAGGCCTGCTCCCCAAATATATATAATAATAATCTCCAAAAATTGTTCTTGACCTCTTCTATTCTATTCTATGTTTTGTTATTGAGGGCTAGGTCAAATAAAAGAAATGTACAAATACTTCGAAACGTCGACCTAGGAAGGAGTTTATTTTCTTTTATTTGACCTAGCCCTCAATAACAAAAAATATAGAATATATATATTTTATACACTTATTTTTTTTTATCGAGGTTTGGTTGGTGTAGCTTCAAATAATCAACATTAAGTTTAATACTTTTAACATTTTTTGAACTAGACCAAACCTCGATAAAAAAGGAAGTAAATGTTCACTATATATGTGGTCGAGATAAGAAAACATATCATATTATAACTGAACCCTTAATATAACAAGATGGGGGGGGGGGGGGGGGCTTATTCTGCGTCATAATTATCCTTTTCTTTAGTCAATATAAATTTCCGAAATCAATTTCGACTCTAAATTGGTATAAATACTTGGTTTTTATTATTAATACCTACTGTTTTTTATGCAGTATAAATTTCCGAAATCAATTTCGACTCTAAATTAGTATAAATACTTGGTTTTTATTATTAATACCTAATTATTAATATTAATACCTACTGTTTTTTATGCAGTATAAATTTCCGAAATCAATTTCGACTCTAAATTGGTATGAATACTTGGTTTTTATTATTAATACCTACTGTTTTTTATGCAGTATAAATTTCCAAAATCAATTTCGACTCTAAATTGGTATAAATACTTGATTTTTATTATTAATACCTACTGTTTTTTATGCAGTATAAATTTCCGAAATCAATTTCGACTCTAAATTGGTATAAATACTTGGTTTTTATTATTAATACGTAATTATTAATATTAATACCTACTGTTTTTTATGCAGTATAAATTTCCGAAATCAATTTCGACTCTAAATTATTATAAATACTTGGTTTTTATTATTAATACCTAATTATTAATATTAATACCTAATGTTTTTTATGCAGTATATATTTTCGAAATAAATGTCGACTCTAAATTGATATAAATATTTGGTTTTTATTATTAATGGCTAAATATTAGCAAACATTAATAAAAAGAAGGTTTTTGAGTAGTACCTGGAGAGTGTTGTTAACAGTTGAATTCCAATAATCATGATGATTTGATTCATTCAAATGACAGTTATAACTGGATGATGATGTATGTCTCATTGCTAATCCGATGTTATAGCAAACAAACCAACTTAGAAGTGTTTAATAGTCGTTGCATTATGGATCGCAGGCGCGATGTATTTGCCGTCCCGGGCCACATCTTTACAGGGCTAGTTCAACTTACCGACTGGCCCCCACTTACACGAAACCTGAAACCCCCCCCCAACTGACTTATCAACAACTTGACTACATCATTCAAAACATCAAACTGATTTGGATTCACTATATCGAGTATGATAAAACAAATTGTAAACAAATTTAATCCGTCCGTAATCTATATATATATATTATTTAGTATTGATATAGTTTCTCGACCACTGATATTTCAAATTCACATAAGAGGTTATTGAGGATTTTGGTCATAAAACATACAACTCCTGATTATCAGCCGACGTTTTTTGTTTTTTCCTTTGAATTTCTTTTAATGTTTGACTCTTTTTTTCATGGTTTTTGTAATTTGCTGTGTTTGTTACTGTCTGTTGTGGTTTTTGCTGTTTTAAAAATGTGGTTTTTTGGTGTTCTGAATAATTAATAATACGCAATTAGGTTTAAACGACAAATGTCTGTTTTTTAAATAATAATAATAATAACACTAGGTATTTTATGATACTTTTGTGGTTCTCTGGGTACTTTAATTGTTGTTTGTGTCGTTTGTTTTCTCTTGGATGGTGTCCGATGATGTATTTATCTTGCTTTACTTATGTCGTTTAATAAATTGTTTTTTAGCCTTGAAAATGCCAAACAACTTTTGGCGAAACGTCGGTTGATGATCAGTAGTTGTATGTTTTATGACCAAAATCCTCAATAACCCCTTATGTGAATTATATTATTTAGGTTCATAAATACTATTTTAATTCATTCTGAGGTAAAATGGATAAACCAACAAAAGTTTCCACACAAATGAAGTTTTATTCAACGCGTTTCGAACACTATAATACACTATAAGACACTATAATACAAATTATATTTAATCAGTTACAAAATTAGGGTGAAATAATAAAATTCAAGTCTCTAATTTTTTGATTATTTTTCTTTCATTTTGGGGGTAAATCCCAAATTAATTTTTGCCAGAGACATTTCAACTTTACCAGTTGGGTAAACATATCATGACAAGTTAAACGAATTAGCAACCAATATATATATATTTACTTACACAAGCTTTCGACTGTATAGTAGTCATCCTCAGGTATAATTTTGGTAAAAACTTTTAAAGAAATAAATTTAAATTTGAAACAATTTGGAAAAAAAAATTTAGTTAAACTAATGATTATAAATAAAAGACAGCAGGCTTGAACAAGTTAGCAAAACAAGGTTTGTCAACTTGGCGAAATAACGTCCTATCAGAGGGTGATAGACTCTACTACTATATAGTCGAAAGCTTGTGTAAGTAAATATATATTTTATTGTATATTCTATTGTATACATAATATTGTATACATAAAAATTATGATTTTTCTTTTAAGGTCATATTTTTGATCCGAGTGAATATTTTGCAATAGAGATTTGGATTTATTAAAATATCGTGAAAATTTCACAGGAATTGGACCAATTATATTTTACACTTAAAATATATTTTGAAGTTTTACTGTTCAACTGTGTTTTTTCAGTTGTTCATATTTTGTTGATACTAGAATAAAAAAAGTTATGTTGCTACATTTGTTCCTGGAAGAGAGATCGCGAATTATACAGTTTTCAAAATATTCTGTTTAAAATGAAGAAATAACTCCGTCCATTTTTTTTTTGTCTGTTTCCACATTTGTTATCAACCAATATTTAATTTTTACCCAATGACATCTCATCAAAAAGAGTATTTTCGCAAATATTTTTTTTATTTATTTTATATTTTACTCGTATTCCAGTATGTCCCAATGTGTATTACACTCGTCAACATCAAATTGTACGCTATTTCTTTCATTTACGCTCCAAAAACACTTATTTTACATTGATTCATAATTCTACAATATAATAATTTGTTTTTTTTTCTTATGTGTCTATATTGTACAAAAAATTTGACAAATTCATTAATGAGGAAGGCCTAACGGGCCACTCTTCTTCACAAACCAAGACCTTACGTATGAGAGCCAGTCTTTTGTGGGTTCCCTTAAGCAGCACTCATAAACCAAGTATCTAGGAGATTGTTTCGTAAATATTATTTTTCGAAAAATGGTTAACAATATATTCAAAAGATCACTCCATCAAGTCCCATAAAATCTCCTTTTTTTTTTTTTTTTTTTTTAAATGTCTTCTCATTATGCACTCAGTCGTACCAACCCTTCTACCAAATGAGAAAGAAGAGGGAAGGAACACCAGTGCCGGTGGGGTGGGGGTGGGGGGGGTATTTTAAATAAAAAAATAATAAGTTTGACACATATTTAATGAATTATAATATATTTAATACATATATATATATATATAAAGACTAGAAAGTGTAACAGGACATTAGTCGTAATAAACAATCTCACTGTATCAAGATATTAGTCCTAATAAACAATCTCAGTGTATCAAGATATTAGTCCTAATAAACAATCTCACTGTATCAAGATATTAGTCCTAATAAACAATCTCACTGTATCAAGATATTAGTCCTAATAAACAATCTCACTGTATCAAGATATTAGTCCTAATAAACAATCTCAGTGTATCAAGACATTAGTCCTAATAAACAATCTCACTGTATCAAGACATTAGTCCTAATAAACAATCTCACTGTATCAAGATATTAGTCCTAATAAACAATCTCACTGTATCAAGATATTAGTCCTAATAAACAATCTTACTGTATCAAGACATATTTCTTAAAAATTATCATCATTATTTGAAATACCAACAAGAGTAACATTCTGACTTGTTTAAAATATTTATATCGTAAAGTTATATCAACAATATACATATATATTATATACAATATTTAATGTTTGTACAGGATAATGCTTACATAATAATTTAAGGTATAAACACGTTTTTTTTCTTCTTGGAGTTTGGTCAGGGTTAATATACGGAATCCTTTTCACCAAATGTTTCGTCTTTATTTTAAGACATCCTCAGGGCTATAAATCACAGCTAGGTTATAATACCGAACGAACAAAACCGTTATCCGGTTCAACAAAACAAACGTCGGTTCGGTATTTTAACCTAGCTGTGATTTATAGCCCTGAGGATGTCTTAAAATAAAGACGAAACATTAGCGAAAAGGTGATTCCGTGTATTAACCCTGACAAAAATTCAAAAAGAAGAAAAAGTATTTATTTGTAAATTGTGGTCAAAAAAAACAATATCTTAATTTAAAGTATATACACGCAATTAATTCAATAGTATGTTAATTATAGTAAGTATAAGGCTTTAGATGAGAGGATGGAATAGGAAGGTGTCAGGTGACAGCGGGCGACAATGACCTTCCCCCACCACTCTTAGGTAAAAGATACTATAGTCATCATAGCACAGCGAGCTCGCTAGCTTAGCCACCAAGGCTATGTGTCTTAATCTTAGATGTCGGTTCGAAATCTGTAAACACTGCTCCTTTGTACAGTCATAATTTCTTAAACATTTTTAGTTTATGTATATAAAAAGATTTCACATAAACACGTGAAATAAGAATCAATGATCAAACCACAATAAGAAATGGGAAAACAAGACTAAGATCTTTCAACCGTAACAAGCGGTCTTCGTCAGAGGGTTTTTGACTCTGACAAAGACCGCTTGTTACGGTTGAAAGATCTTAGTCGTGTTTTCCCATTTGTTATTGTGGTTTGCTCATTTATATATATTGTGTTTATATAAGAAGAAATATGGGTTTTTATGAGAATAAGGGAAGAATGTATGGAGAAGATGCCTATGAAAAAGGTTTTAAAATAGAACCGAAACGTCGGCAATGAAAGTTTGATTTTTGAACCTAGAAAATTTGACCTAATCTCGATTAGATAACACACCTATATGTATGTAGGACTGATTTGCGTCCAGTTTGGATCGTCTTTTCGAATTTTAAGTGGATATATATATATATATACATGAGTTCAAAATTCAAGAAGAATAACACACAGAGTAGTGAAACTCAGTTACAGACTCAAATTTTCTGGTAATCAGTCTTCAGTAGAAAAGGGAAAGGGAGACCAAGCACCGTTTTATTTCTCTATGTTTCTTTTTCTACATTTAATTATGTTTGTCCGTTTCAGATCGGTACCTAGTCGCTCTGTGCCGGTACAAGTGAACGCACATACCTCTTCTTCTTCCCTTCTGCTCTCTCCCTGACGACGAACTTCAGTTCGAAATATCGATCCAGTAAGTTTTCTCGCTTCTTCTATATGTTATCTTTTTTCATTTATATATCTGTCCGGTTTGGACCGTTTTAATATTTTGATTTATATATATATATAGTTCAATATAGACAAAGAAACATAGAGAAATCAAAAAAACACACTTACAGTCTCTAATTTTCGGTTTGAACCGTCTTCAGGAGAGATAAGAGAGGGAAACCAAGCGCACTGGTTCAGAGACGGTTGGAGACCCTCTCTTATCTCTCCTGAAGACGGTTCAAACCGAAAATTAGAGACTGTAAGTGTGTTCTTTTGATTTCTCTATGTTTCTTTGTCTATATTGAACTATATTTGTCCGTTTTGGATCGTGTTTCCAACGAAAAAGTGTGTATATAAATATATATATATATATATGAGTATTGGTCGGTTGACCCATTCGCAACTCCACTCGTGTGTTCCTTCTTATTTTTCTTTACCTGTCCTAAAGACGGAAGACAACCGAAATGATCGAGAATAGTGAGTGTTTACAATGCAGACAAGTTTGTTTACAATGCAGACAAGTTTGTTTACAATGGATAGTTTACAGGGTGACAGTGGTACTGAACTGTTTTTGGAACAGTCGATGTTTAAGGAGTACCTAGCATCGTAGAGGCTGGTGGCTTAACGTCCTCTACGAGGGACTATGTACTCATATTTATTCATCACCCTTTTGAATAAATCGAGGGCCATCAGCGGGTATTGAACCCCGGATCTACCAGTTTAGATATGAGCACGCAAGCCACTGGGCTACCCTGGCCCCCTCTATGAATCCATATCAAATATGAACATCATCAGGAATCGGTCCACCACTGCACACAATGTACGAAGTAAAATATGTTTAAACATATTATCTCAATGATAACTGATAGGGTCTGTTAATACAATACAAAGTTTGTTTACAATAGATTTCATATTGGAAATCTATTAAACAGGGTCAGTGCAAATGTAACTGCATGTTTGTTCGAGTGTGCTAGGCCCAAGTCTCTAAGTGCCTTATCGATTCAGTAGTTTGACAGTTGTTCACGCCTAATTAAATGTGGTAACTTCTTGCAAACAATCTTGAAACAATGTACAACGTTAAACACATTCAAATAAATTAACTATAACAGTTAATGACAACCAACTATACTCAAATATAAATGTTTCAAAGAATTCTTATTTTCAGGGCCAGAAAAAAAACAGATTTGTTTTCAAACTTTTGTGTACTTGCCCTGAATTATTATGTCAAATGAACATAATAAATAAATGAACACAACCTATCAAATGAAGACGAACTTTGACAAAGTAAGATCGTATATTCCTTTTTAATTTTTATTAACAATTTTTTTTTGTAGTAACAATGCCGACATTAAGTTTATATTACTGATAATAAAGTTGCCCATTCTTTATATATCCACTGTTTTTCGATTATAAGTTCAAATTACAAAAACTTTGGTCATCAAAACTAAAAAGTCAAAATGAAAAGTTACATTTTCATGTGTTTCAAGAAACTTTGAAGTTAAACGAGAAAAAGGTTGATTTCAACGGTTTAAAAAAATGCAAAAGAAAAATTACGTGAACTATCCTGGTGAAGGGTTACACAAAAGTGATTCTAGAATGCGTAGAAAAACATATTCATCATTATACAGACTGATTCAGATATATGATGTATTTAAAAGAAGAGGAAGGTTAGGTTAGGTTGCAGTAGTAGTCCTATATGGGACCATATGTAGGCTAAACTTTGTGATACCACGCAAAAAAAGATTGATTGTACATTGGGAGTCCTGAATTTTTTCTTAACTGAAGTGTATTTCGAGTAGGGTATCATTAATGAATACTTAATATCGTACAGGCTAAAGGATGGACGGCTTGCTCACGTAATCATCTCCGCATGTTACCTGGGCTTTAGCTTGTCTATTACTCGTGGCCTAGGTACCGTTTTGCGGACTAACTGTCAGAATTCGTGCTTAGCATTGCGTTGCTTGAGGTGCCCTCGGGCACTTCCATGCTTTCAATGGAAGTGGCTAAAGGATAACTTGTCAACAAGGCTAACTAAGTGGTTATGGCACAAAATGCCGAGGAACGCGAAGATCAAAACGGGCGTGCTCACAATTATTCACCTCCCACGCGAATAAAGACACAGCTGGAGTATATATAATATAAAAAATATAAGTGCCCATAACTCGTTTTCGAGACCTGGATAACTCGTTTTGAGTACTTAGTGTTCTTTTTCAGTTTAAGATCTAAAAAAGATACATCTGTAAGCTTTATGAAAATCAAAGTGAATTATTTCAAATTGAATACAATAAAGCAATGTTGAATTGAACTGTTGAGGTTTTTAACAAGGGAATTAGTATGAAAAATGACTTAGTTAAGCGTAGTAATTTCTTTGATCTCTCAAAGATATGCTTTTTTTTTTATCTTAACTTGAAGAACAACACTAGGTGTTCGAAACGCGTTGTTGTGATATCAAAAGTTAAGTAGGGACCTTTAACAAGTACCTGACATCGTACAGGCTCGAGACCGACGTCTCGGTCACTTCCCAAATGCCCGAAATGCCCTCGGGCACTTCCATGTTCAATGGAGGTTCATGCATTTTTTCATTACCACAGAGGTTAATATCATTAATATTAAAATTATAGTAATCCGTCTTACCTCGTACCCTGCTGCTGAAGTTCTTAGACCGGTTTCGGGCGTCACCCATCTTCAACAAGAACTGATCAACTAGCACCTAGCACCTAGTTGATCAGTTCTTGTTGAAGATGGGTGACGCCCGAAACAGGTCTAAGAACTTCAGCAGCAGGGTACGAGGTAAGACGGATTCAATGGAGGTACCTAAAGGGTAACTTATCAACAAGGCGGCCTGGCTTGACTAAGCGGTTATGGCACAAAATGCCGAGGAACGTGAAGATCAAAACGGGCTTAACGTCCTATCCGGAGGACGACATTTTCAGATTTATTTCACCTCCCGCGTGAATAAATCGAGGGCCAGGTGGGGATTGAACCCTGGAATACCAGCCCAGAGGTGAGTACTATAACCAATGAGTTAAGGTGGCCTCTTAATAATCCGTGGTTTAAAATCTCAACTGTTCAATTCAATATTCATATTTTATATTCAATTTTAAATAAAAGAATTTCATATAAACACTTGAAATAACAATCAATGATCAAACCACAATATGAAGTGGGAAAACAAGGTCTTTCAACCGTAACAAGTGGTGTTCGTCAGAAACCCAGAGTTGGGTTTTTGACTCTGACGAAGACCGCTTGTAACGGTTGAAAGATCTTAGTCTTGTTTCCCCATTTCATATTGTGAGCATATTATATCATACATTTTAAATATTTCACTTTTTTTTTAACTTGAAGAACATGTTAACTTGAAGAAGAACACTAAGTGTTCGAAACGCGTTTTTGTGATATTAGACCTTTTTTTTGTGTGTGTGGAGACGTAATTGAAAGCCGCAAATATTAGTAAATACCAGAGATTAACAGATTGCACAAGTCATGTGTTCATTTTCTTAACTTGAAGAAGAACACTAAGTGTTCGAAACGCGTTGTTGTGACATTAAACATTTTTTTGTGTGTGGAGACGTAATTAAAAGCCGCAAATATGAGTAAATACCACAGTATAAGTGATTGTTTTGTCGTTTTTAGTTTTTCTTGAGAAAAAGCGAAATCAGTTTTTCTTTTTGTTAACTTGAAGAAGAACACTAAGTGTTCGAAACGCGTTTGATATTAAACTTTTTTTTTTGTGGAGACCTAATTAAAAGCCGCGAATATAAGTAAATACCAGAGTATATAACAGATTGTTTTATCGTTTTTAGTTTTTCTTGAGAAAAAGCGAAATCAGTTTTTCTTTTTGTTAACTTGAAGAAGAACACTAAGTGTTCGAAACGCGTTGTTCTGATATTAAACTTTTTTTTTTTTGTGGAGACGTAATTAAAAGCCGCAAATATGAGTAAATACCACAGTATAAGTGATTGTTTTGTCGTTTTTAGTTTTTCTTGAGAAAAAGCGAAATCAGTTTTTCTTTTTGTTAACTTGAAGAAGAACACTAAATGTTCGAAACGCGTTGTTGTGATATTAACCTTTTTTTTTTGTGTGGAGACGTAATTAAAAGCTGCAAATATGAGTAAATACCACAGTATAAGTGATTGTTTTGTCGTTTTTAGTTTTTCGAGAAAAAGCGAAATGAGTTTTTCTTTTTTTAAAAGACCCCTAATATGACGGCTGTAAAGGCTTGACGTCAGACTTTCTCTCCGCTAAGAGACACCACATTTAGGTAGCAGTGCTCTGGAAACAGTTCCAATTCTATATAGTCTGTTTCTGATATAAGTAAATTGTCGAGAAGTTCGACAGCTTCTTGGAAGTCAGGCCTGTTTTCAGGTTCCTTGTCCCAACAGTAGAACATAATGTTGTATAATTCTCGACGACAGTGTTCTGGTTTGTCTAGCCGGAAGCCTTCTTTTACTTTTCTTAGGACTTCAGCTGCTGATAATCCGGGATACGGAGTTGAACCCAGCGTGACGACCTGCAAACAAATATTAGTCAATGTATTTCTAAAAAAAAAAAAATATATATACGTGTATATATAGTTTACACAGGAAAGAGAAAACAAATAAAGACACAACACAAAAGACTCACAACGATATTTCGACAGTCGTCGTCATCGGGCAGAAGTAGTCCCTTTGAGTAGCTGAACCTAACTCATATATATATATATATATATATATATATATATATATATATATATATATATCAAAATAACACTTCATGTAATAGATGGATTGATTTGCCACAGTGGAACTAGTTTGGAAGCAGTGCTCTGGGGCCTTTCGTCAACATATCGTCAGAGAGCAATTGAACTCTTCTCACGTTCACTTGCTCTCTGACGATGTGTTGACGAAAGGCCTTAGAGCATTGTTTCCAAATTTGTTTCATTGTGGTAAATTAATTCATATATATATAAATGTATAAATATATAGTTTAAACAATACTGAGCAACTCAGAAATATCGCTAAGATCATTTAACCAAAACAATTGGTCTTTGTCAGACTCTAATTCGTACTCCATAACTGCTATAATATATATATATATATATATATATATACTCAAAATTTGAAAAAACGATCCAAACTGGACGCAAATCAGTTCAAAAATGAAGAAAAGCAACACACAGAGAAAGAGACACACTTACAAACTCAAATTTTCGGATGATCCGTCTTCAGGAGAAAAGAGAATGAGATACCAAGCACGCCGGAAACACAACGGCCGTTCTTCATTTTTGAACTGATATATATATATATATATATATAATATATATATATATATATATATATACGTATATGTATATACACAGATTTTAAGATTTTTTGATCGCTTTAGTCTAAATATTAAAAAACGCTTCTTCGCCAACGTTTCGACATGTATTTATGTCCTCTTAAGGGCTAAAACATTAATACATTAAGCACAAATATTACGACTACATTAGTTCTATTGTTAGCTAATATGAAACAAAAAAGATAAACTATGGATTTACGTATTCCAGTTTGGTTTTGTATTATACACAATAGACTTGTGTATTTAAACTAATTAAAATCTCTGAAAATTCTTATCAATATAATACAAAACCATACTGGAATACGTAAATCAATAGTTTGTCTTTTTTGTGTTCAATATATTAATGTTTTAGCCCTGAGAAGGACATAAATATATGTCGAAACGTTGGCAAAGAAGAGTTTCTTAATACCCAGACCAGAACCCTAAAAAATCTCCAAACTTCTTTGTTATGTTTCTGTCTGTGTGTCGCAGTTTATTTTAAGTTTATAGTTATATATATATATAACGAATTCAATAATATATCAACCGTTGGATAGAATAGGTGTATAATGTAATCGGGATTAGGTCAATTTTCCAGGATCAAAATCAAACTCTCAATGCCGATGTTTCGGTTTTATTTAAAACCTTTTTCATAGGCAGAAGTCAGAATTTTTGAATTAGAAAAATGATGAAATTTACATTATATAAAATGTGAAGTAACAATAGATAGTTAGTGAACTAACATCTTAACTGGTCAAAAAGTTGGACCAGACTTCATTTTATATAATGTAAATTTCATCATTTTTCTAATTCAAAAATTCTGACTTCTGCCTATGAAAAAGGTTTTAAATAAAACCGAAACGTCGGCATTGAGAGTTTGATTTTGATCCTGGAAAATTGACCGAATCCCGATTTTATTATACACCTATATATATATATATATATATATATATATATATATATATATATATATATATATATATATATATATATATATATATAAAACATTTATTTTTTCACAATAAACACGTGAAATAAAAATTAACCTTAGTTTCAATCTGTCAAAGAGCGCTTGTACGTATGAAAGATCTTAGTCTTTCCTCTGATTTCTTACTGTAGTTTTGACATATATATATATATACTCGTATATATTGCTGTTCTAGCAGTCACTCAGTGAGTTCTTTACTTGACTGTGGCCCTCCGTCAAAATTGCCATAACGGTCGAAATATTGAAAAGTGAGTCTTTGTTATGTTTCTTTCTGTGTGTCACAGTTTATTTTAAATTTATAGTTTTATATATATATATAACATTTATGTTTTCATAATAAACACGTGAAATAAAAATTAACCTCAGGTTTCAATCTGACAAAGAGCGCTTGTACGTATGAAAGATCTTAGTCTTTCCTCTGATTTCTTACTGTAGTTTTGACATATATATATATATATACTCATTGAGTACATAAATGGTGGACTGAAAGGAAAAATAATTAGAACCTAAAACAAGTTCATACAAACTAAAATAAACATGCACAATTGATAATAATATTGGTAACACAGTGTGTTCAGGAGAATGAAAATATCTAGTAAGTTGTGTTGTTACTTAATATGATTATTATAGTTTTTTCTTTTTTAATATCATTATGCATATTTATTTCTATTTCTCTCTTACTGTTATTATACTTTGAAATATCAATGTTTGTTTTTTATTTCTTTGGTTTATTGTTTTTCTTCTCCTTTGCAAATGGTAGCAATACCCCCATACGCAATAAATGTTTTGTTTCATTCTAATTTATCGTTTTTCTATTCATGGTATATATATTAAGATGTGCTTTATTGAATCCATCGCCTCTAAACCCAATAACATAAATGCCCCCTTACGTTTCTGGCAAAACACAATATCAATAACTTTCTGGATAATGTCTTTCCCCTACCAACCAATATTTCATGGCTTCATGGCTCTAAATCACATTAGGCGGATAATTACATTATATATATATATAAACCTAATAAACCTAAAAAATATATCTATATACACTTTTTTGATGAAAATACGATCCGAAACGGACAAATACAGTTCAATATACATAAAGAAACGTAGAGAAATTAAAAACACACACTTACAGTCTCTAATTTTCGGTTGAACCGTCTTCAGGAGAGATAAGAAAGGGAAACCAAGCGCACTGGTACAGAGACGGTTGGAGACTGTATCAGTGCGCTTGGTTTCCCTTTCTTATCTCTCCTGAAGACGGTTCAACCGAAAATTAGAGATTGTAAGTGTGTGATTTTAATTTCTTTACGTTTCTTTATTTACATTGAACTGTATTTGTCCGTTTCGGATCGTATTTTCATCAAAAAAGTATATATATATTATATATATATATACTAAATTTAAGAAACGGTCCACAAGGACTATAAAACTTTAAATTACACATGTTTTTCGTTTCGCGCTCCATTCTTGGACGTGGGGAGATCTCTCTCACTTCGTCCTCTCTTCTAGTTTACTCTTGATGACGAACAATAGTTCGAAATATTGAGAATTCTGTAGGTGTGTTTTTTATTCCTTTTTCTGTGTCGTGCTTTGTGTGTTTTAAAGTTATATATATATATATATATATATATAAAGTCTTTACCTCCCACATAAGTATCCCAAAGGACCAAACATCGGATTTATGCGTGAAAATGTTATCACACAAGCACTCCGGAGCCATCCACCTAATAGGCAGTCGGCCATCTGACTTCCTTTCATAAACATGAGTGTCTGTTATATCTCTGGCAAATCCAAAGTCAGCCACTTTGCAGATCATGTCTTCACCCACTAAGATGTTCCGAGCTGCTAAGTCACGATGAATAATCTGTTAACAAAACAAGAAAGTCACATTACATATAGTTCAATAATTGCTTATATTTGTAGTCACATTACATATAGTTGAAATATCACTTGAATGTTTGTTAGCACTCTTTGTTTAAGTATTATCATTCACTTCATCATAGAGTGAGTTGCTGTTTATAGTAACACTTCTGAATTAATATATATATATATATATAGTTCAATTTATGGAAGAAACATAGAGAAATCAAAAGAACACACTTACAGTCTCTAATTTTCGGTTTGAACCGTCTTCAGGAAAGATAAGAGAGGGAAACCAAGAGCACTGGTTCAGAGACGGTTGGAGACCCAACCGTCTCTGAACCAGTGCGCTTGGTTTCCCTCTCTTATCTTTCCTGAAGACGGTTCAAACCAAAAATTAGAGACTGTAAGTGTGTTCTTTTGATTTCTCTATGTTTCTTTGTATATATTGAACTATATTAGTCCGTTTTGGATCGTATTTCCAACGAAAAAGTATATATATATACATATACGTAGCAAACACTTATTATGTGTTATTTACTCATTGTAAGGTAAAAAGAAAAATGGAAAAATTTTATATGCTCAGACCATTTCATTAGCTTTCTACCCTACAATGAGGAAAAATAACAATTTAAAATGCAAAGTTTAATAAAATCAATACAGATGAAAATGGGAGGAAATGAAAACTTTTTAGTTTCCCGTCCACTTCGAGTCATCTTTCAAAAATAAAACAACTTAAGGAAGTCGTAAAATAGAGTCATTTAACAAAAACGACTTGTCATTAAAACTAATTATACATAAAATGTTCAACTTTAAGATTTCATCGATTAAATAAATATTGTTTCTAATGTTGAAAATAGAATGGAGTAAATTAATGGGTGTTTTATAATGGGAAACCAATTACTTGAAAACTTGTTTTAATTAGGTTTAGCCAAATGGAACAAACTATATAGCCAGCCAGAGCTGAAGTTAGTAAAAGATAATTGACATCATGTGTTTAAACAAAGCAAAGTTAAAATAGGCAAAAACAATTCATTACTGCTAAGAAATTATTGTTAACCACAGCAGAGTTTTTATTTATCTTTTTATAAATTAATTATAAAATCTGAAAGACGATTCAGACTGGATACAGTATATGTTTAAAATCAAAGCAGACTAACACACGGAGTAAGGAAATACTTTTATAAACTCAAATTTTCGTGGAATCCGTCTTCAGGAGAAAATTATGATAAAGCAGTTTTGATTTGAATCTGACGAAGACCAGTTGTTATAGTTAAAAGATCTTAGTCTTTTTTTGTCATTTATTAGTGTGGTTTGGATGTTAATAATATTTAATAATTACTATAAATCAATACAAGAAAACAATAAATAAATAAATAAAAAATAAATTAAAAAAATGAAGCAGTTCATGAAGGCACATATCAAACAATTACAAGAAAAAAATACATAAGAATAAACACGCACTCACATGAACATTTCAACATCGTCATCATCAGGAGAAGAATAAGAGAAGTTCTGCTTGGATGCCAAACAGCAACGTTTTTTTAGTTACTGAGTTGTTAGAGGGTCAGGCTAGTTCAGTGGTTACGTGCTCTCCTCTGATCTGATAGGACCGGGGTTCGATCCCCACCTGGCCCTCGATTTATTCATGCGGGAGGTGAATAAATCTGAGCACGTCATCCCTCGGAGAAGGACGTTAAACTGTCGGTACCGAGCGTATACGATGTCAGGTACTCGTTAAAGATCCCTACTCTAAATACACATGAGTTAGGCGAAAGTTAGTAATCAATCTTCATTGTGTGGTATCACAAAGCGCCAATGCTTGGCCTACGTGTGTACCCTTGTGGAACTGCCACTGCAATCTAACCTAACCTAACTTACTGAGTTGTTGTTTGTCAGTCGAGCGGAAATCCTCTTCTTCTTCTTCTGAAGAAGAAGAATGCGAGAAGAAGAAGAATGATTCAAGTGATGCTGTGTTGTTTCTACGTATTTTTTTCTTGTATTCGTTTAATAATAAATTAAATTTATTACCTTTGAATAGTAATAAAATCCTTAAGCAAAATACCATACCCTATGAAAAATCGATATTGTTAAGAAATATTATTGAATCGTCTCTAATTAAATTTAATAGATCAAATATTATAAACATTATTAATGGTCTCTTCAAACTTGATACTTTCGTTACGAGGGCAGTAGCCTCTTCTAAGAGGTTTGACAGCTAGCGGATAGGTTTTTTACTTTTTCTTACTGCACTCCTTTGTTTCCCCAAACATCCCTTTCTGGACATCAGTCCTTTCCTGCACTTTCACCCTTTTAAAATACCACTCTTCCCTCCCACTCTTCTCAACCCCTCACCAGATGTTCTCTGCATCTAGTGTTTCAGTTGGGTTTTTGACTCTGACGAAGACCGCTTGTTACTGTTGAAGGATCTTTGTCTTGTTTTCCCATTTCATATTGTGGTTTGATCAATAAATTAAATGTATACTAAAATAAATTAATACATTTATTTTAGAATTAAACATATGTCAGACACATCTCACTCGTTTTTGCTCAAACACTATTCTAAATTCCATTTAATGGTAAAATTATATCGGGATTAAACCCTAATACAAGATAAATACACGGGCAGCAGATTATCACATAATTAAAAATGTCTTTGCATGAATTTCAACATTTATAAAATATTATAAAATATATGTTCTGTGCTTTTTTTTTTTATTCTCTCTCCTAATATTAATAATTTGTTTCCTTACCAGTCTATTAATGTATTTTGAGGGTTTTAGGTCTTGATATTAAAAAACTTGTTTGCCAACGTTTCGACATATATTTATGCCTTCCTCAGAGCTAAAATTGATACATTCAGTACTATTATTACAAGTAATTATGTTTATTGTTTGCTATTATCTACAATAATGATAAATTATACATTGTAGGGTAAAAAGCTAATGAAATGGTCTCCACATATAAAAATTTAATCGTATAAACAATGTGTTTCGAACACGTAGTGTTCTTCCTCAGGCATTAATAAAAAAATTGACACACTACACGGAACACTACGTGTTCGAAACGCGTTGTTTATACGATTAAATTTTTATATGTGGAGACCATTTCATTAGCTTTTTACCCTACAATGAGTAAATACCACATAATAACTGATTGCACTACCTTAGAACTAATTTTTATATGTGGAGACCATTTCATTAGCTTTTTACCCGAAAATGAGTAAATACCACATAATAACTGTTTGCATTAAGTTAGAAATAAATTATCGATTTTCAGCACAGCAATCATTTATTGTTGCCGATATAAAATATGCAACACACATTCTATAAAATTATAGATATATATTATATTATAAAATAAAAGAAGTCACACATTCTATAAATGTGTGGTGTGCTCATACAATGCTCATACAAAGCTCATACAATGAATCCTAATAATCAAATAGCATAAATTAATCCTAAAGTTTCAAATGCCCTGTGTAGCCTAAGTAACTTTCCTATAGTTATTAAATATATAGCGTAGATGAATACAGATGAAGAAACAACCAAAACGATGGCAATAAAACAGACTCCCTCAGTTAAGCAAATTTAGATTTATGTAGTTTCTAAACATTCTAAAACAATAACCGTACTTAAATATAAAAATCAATAGTTTATCATTAGAGTACATAATAAAAAACAATAGACCTACTATCTTTGTAATAATAGTGCTGAATGTTTTTAGGCCTAAGAAAGACATAAATTTTATCGAAACGTTAGCAAAAAAGTTTTTTTTTTTTTTAATATCTAGACGAAAAACCATAAAAAATCTCAAAACAATCAGTTATTATAGTGAAGTGTTACTCATGATGGGGAATTTCAAATTTTACGTCTCACCACAAAAATACTTGATGTCAAAAGAAACAACGCTTTTCGAACACTTAGTGTTCTTCTTCAGGTTTTCATCTAAAAAGATATATATATATATATATATATATATAACAACTAAAAGAAACGGTCCAGCAGACTTTTTTAAATAAAATAAATTCAAAAGTGTTTTCCTGATATCCACTTTTTTCCCTGGTGCTCATAAGATTGGCTCGGTTATTAAGGAGTTTTTCCCATTGCTCTCCTCTTCTCCTTCTACCTCGTCTATTTTTCCTGAAGCCCCCTCCTTATCATATCGCAAACCACCGAACCTCAGAGGCATTTTCTCCCATCACTCTCCCTTGAACCCTGCACTTGGGAGGGGAATGGTGGAGTGCGGACGGAGCAGATGCCAAACCTGTCTCATCATAAACCCTAATCCCTTTTTAACTTCCCCCCATAGCAACATTAACTACCCTTGTCCTCCCCACACCTCATGCACCTCGGTTAATTGCGTTTACCGTTTGGACTGCACCCAGTGTGATGCATTCTATGTTGGGTATGGCCTCTACGCAGCTCAACTTACGTATGAATGCTCACAGGGCTTCCGTTGGTCAACGCAAAAACCTCCCTATTGCTATCCACTCTAATTCCCATGGACTGGATTTTAATCACTGCTTCCGGGTCCAAGTCCTTAATCATATCCCTGTTCAGTCTTCTCGGGTTACTTTAAGAGCTTCAGAGGAGGCAATTATCTGTCTTCTCAAAGCTCGCTCTCCTCCTGGCCTCAACTTGTACCGTTAATTTAATTATTATTTTTTTTTTTTTATATATATATTTATTTTTTTTAAATTATTTTTTTATTTTATTTTATTATTTTTTTTTAAATTGTTTATTGCTTCATTTACTATTCTTCTCCTTCTGTTATTTTTTTTTTTGCTTTTATTTGTCCTTTTTAGTTATTTTTCTCTCTGTAGTTAGTAGCTTACCTAGGGCAGCCGGCAGAGTGCGTGCGTGTTCGTTTGCATTCGGCCTACCACTCAGTTAGCTTGAGCTACTCAAAGGGACTACTTCTACCCGATGACGACGACTGTCGAAATATCGTTGTGAGTCTTTTGTGTGTGTCTTTATTAGTTTTTTCTCTTTCATGTGTTAACTATATATATATACATATATATACATTAGTGAAGATGGTAGCAATCCTTCTTGTAAACAAGTTTCTAAAAATTTGTTTTTTTTTACACAGGTGAGTCACCGCCCTGCCTTCCTGCGGGACTCTTCGCTCTTCACACTTCCTGATGACGATGATGGTCGAAATATCGATGTGAGTTATGTCTGTGTCTTTCTGTGTGTTTTCTTCGGTTTGAATTTATTTTAGATATAATATATATATATATATATATATATATATTTATATATATATAATGATTTCACATAAACACGTGAAATAACAATCAATGATCAAACCACAATAAGAAATGGGAAAAGAAGACTAAGATCTTTCAACTGAGTTGGGTTTTGACTCTGACGAAGACCGCTTGTTACGGTTGAAAGATCTTAGTCTTGTTTTCCCATTTCTTATTGTGGTTTGATCATTTTATATATAATATATATATATATTATCACTTATATGAAATATATATCAAATATATAATATATAATATATATATCACTTATATAAATAATATCAAATATATATATATTATATATATATATTATTTGCCACAAACCTTGAGGTGTCTAAGATGGACCTCGCGGAGGCGGGCACCACGATGCTACGTCACGCATTTGACCAATCAATTTACTCGCGTAATTCTACCAGGTTTCGAATGTCAAAACAGTTACAGTTATTTTTAATATTAAACACATAATCTACCGTCTTACCTCGTACATTACTGCCGTCGAATGTACATTACAACAGCTACGGCAGCAGTGTAGGAAGTAAGACGTTATATTATGTGTTTAATATTAATAATACTAACCTCTGTGGTCATGACGAAATGCATGAAGGTTACAGTTATGCTGGCCCCGGTATATAAATGACTCTTATTTTTTTCTTATTTAGGAAGAGCGTAAGTCTTCATTTTCCTAAATTTTCGAAACCAATTTAGTGAAAAAAAAACAAATTTTTTGCAATTCCCTACCATTTAGTAATTTTATTAAAAAAACATTTTGTCTTGTTAAAAACACACCTCTGTCACAGAATATTCAAGGAATCATATTGAATAAAATTCTTTTAAAATAGTTTTTTAAAAAAAAAAGTTACATCATAAATTTTAATTAAACAAAATTCTGTGAGTAGAAAAATGTAAATGAATAAAAATTTTATTAAACATTTTTTTTTAAAACTATTGTACGTTGAAATGAGATTTAATAGACTTCGTGAATGGTTTTCTTACTTTAATTTTTTTCTTAATTATAAAACTTATTATAAAACTTTAATAAGTTAAAGAAAAAAAATTGTTCCGATCGTTGTATTTTACATTACTTTATTTAGTTTGTAAATAAATGAAATGAACGACATATATTATATGTCATTGTAGGGTAAAAATCTAATGAAATGTGTCTCCACATATAAAAATTTTAATGATATAAACATCGCGTTTCGAACACTACGTGTTCGAAACGCGTTGTTTATATCATTAAAATTGTTATATGTGGAGACCATTTCATTAGATTTTTACCCTATAATGAGTAAATACCACATAATAACTGATTGCACTATGGAGTATTTGGGGGGGGGGGGGGGGGGGGGTGGCGTGGTACAGGAAGAAACACATCTGGAAAGCTTTATAATTAAATAATACATTAAGCTATATGATTAGATACATTAATCCGGTCAGAGTTCATGTCCATAGACATCTGGCGTCCGGACAGATCCAATTTGCTTAACTATGCCTTGAATTAAAAAAAATTGTCCTGTCCATATAGCCCATGACTTATATTGGATAAGTTTTTCAAAATGATACTTAATTAGGGTACTTTATACTAAACTTTTATGAACATCAAGACTAATTTCTTTGAATCATCTCATTTTATAAAATGAGTGCTTTAAAATAACATGATAAAACTAAGTACTTGAATATTTTTCTCTCCTAATTTATGTTATTTATTTATGTTGCTTTTTACCCAAATAAAGAAAAACTTTTACTCATTTATAATTTATTTTAGAAAATATATTGACGATTTTTAACAATTTCTGATGACGTAAGGAATAATTCATCGTGAGATAAGCTCTTTTCATCTCACATTAATGTGAGATGTTTTCTTCCTTTTTATTCAGTTTTTTCTCCTGAATCATGTTTATACCGTTTTTTTTTTTTTCATTTTAAAAGATAAAATTATAGCTACAAAAGTAATAAGAGGTAACTTAATAACAAGCTTATAAGCCTTATTGAACTTTAGGAGTTATTTTCGAAGTTGGACATTGATGGAAATATCAAATATATTTTATTAAAATTGTTTATATTATTATTTATCCCCGATAGAAACAGTGGGTTTGTCAAATGGTATATAGTGATTATATCAGTCAAATTTTTGATGAAAAACACTTTAAAAATATTTTTCACTTAAATCCCAAGATGTTATAGCTTTAGAAACAAAAAAAAAAACCAAAGTTTTCTATTATGCTCATCAAGACGAATAAGGAAAAATCTAATTGACTTGCTTCAATTAAGTTTTAATGACTTAAACTTGGCGACTTTAAAATAGCCCTATAAGAGAAAGTCATTTAAAGTGTTGAAGTTGGAAACAATTGACTTATAGTTAGCTGTTAATTTCACCAAGAGGACTAAAGTTCACAAGAATCAAACACTGTTTAGTGCAATTATTTTTTTTTTTACTCGAGTAATTTACATTAAAAGCTTCTTAAAAGTCAATAAATAAAATCTTTTAGGTTTAGAATGCGTTGATAAAATATCTAATAACTGATAAATGTAAATCGTTATTTTTTTATTTTTTGTTTATTATCGATTGAAAGTTAAAATTTATCAATCTTGAACAAGTTTAAGGTAAATATTTTAAGGCTAGGTTAGGCTGCAGTGGCAGTCATACAAGGGAATTTACATATGCTGAACTTTGACCCTTTGTGATACCTCTTTTGATATTAGAAGTGTACCCAGCTTTTCAGCCATATCATTGTATAATAGCAGCACAGATTGATGCCTTTTTAACGTGAAAGCTCTTTCGCCGCATCTCGGGAGCACCAAGCTCTATCCGAGGATAGGGCAACCAGTCTCCGAGATACGCCCGAGGTGGACCACGCGGAGGCGAGCTTCCACGACCCTTTGTGATACCACACAAAGATGATAGATTCTATATTGGGAGTCCTAAATTTTGCCTAACTCAAGTGTATTATGAATAGGGCATCTTGAAACGAGTACCTGACATCATATAGGCTCGGGACAGACGGCTTAAAGTCCTCCCACGAGTTCAACGACTCCTACGTCGACGGACCTCGATGTTATCGTTTAGTTTTTAGTCTTGACTAGTTACTATTAGTGAGGGGTCAGGCTAGCTTAGTGATTACGTGCTCGCCTCTGAACTGATAGGACCGGGGTTCGATCCCCACCTGGCCCTCGATTTATTCACGCGGGAGCTGAATAAATCTGTGTACGTCGTCTCTTGGAGAGGATGTTAAGCTGTTGGTCCCTTAGCCTATAAGATGTCAGGTACTCGTTAAAGATCCCTACTCTAAATACACTTGAGTTAGGCAAAGCTCCCTACCCCTCTCTCTCTCTCTTATTTTATCTCTCCGTCTTTTCTCCCTCTCTTTCCCTCTACCGTCTCTATCCCTCTTCTCCCTCCCTCTCTCTTACCTGTATCTCCTATCTCTCTCTCTCTCTTATCATATATCTCCCTCTCTCTCCCTTCCTCTATTTCTATATATCTCCCTCTCTATCTCTTCTCTCTCTTACTATATATCTTCTCTCTCTCTCTCTCTCACTATTCATTTTCATGTACTATTCTAGATCATGTACTTACATCACCTACTCATACCATGTACTTAGATAATATACTTATATCATGTACTTCGATCTAGTAAGTCCACTCATGTAATTAAATCACAATGTAAAACTAAAAAAAGAAACTATTAGGTTGTAAAAAAATAATATCAAAGACTGAGTCATCAAATAGTGTTGTTCCAATGCTTTGCAGAAATAACATTTGCATTGCAAATGGAATCCATTACTGTAAATGTTTATCTGTTGCCTCTGTTTTAGTCTCAAAGCCTTTTGAAAATATTTATTATTGAACCTTTTAGAGATTTTAGAGTATTTATATTGTTGAGTTCACTGGATGATGTAACTGGCTCATAGGTTATATGTTCTATATATACAAATATAAAAAGCTTTCACATAAACACGTGAAATAACAATCAATGATCAAACCACAATAAGAAATGGGAAAACAAGACTAAGATCTTTCAACCGTAACAAGCGGTCTTCGCCAGAGTCAAAAACCCAACCCAGAGTCAAAAAAATCAGTTGGGTTTTTGACTCTGACGAAGACCGCTTGTTACGGTTGAAAGATCTTAGTCTTGTTTTCCCATTTCTTATTGTGGTTTGATCATTGATATACAAATATATATGAATATTGTGGTTTCAGAGGCATTTTTTCACTATGAAAAGTTTATAAGGAGCGTATCGCGGGTATACCTCCCTTATGAATTCACATTTGAAATATAGGGTGGAAAAAAAAAAAAAAAAAAAACGGGCCCCGTGTACACTTTATGGAGTGAGCTCCAGACCGTCTAGCCGTCGCTCATGAGCAAGTTCTGGTTCCAGCAAGACGGAGCAAGTACTTATACCTCAAACCTGACCTGAGATTGTCTGAAAGAGAACTTCGGAGGCTGGGGCCCCGAATACACTTTATGGAGTGAGCTCCAGATCCTCTACCCGTCGCTCATGAGCAAGTTCTGGTTCCAGCAAGACGGAGCAAGTACTTACACCTCAAACCTGACCTGAGATTGACTGAAAGGGAACTTCGGAGGCCGGGGCCCGGTGTACACTTTATGGAGTAAGCTCCAGACCGTCTAGCCGTCGCTCATGAGCAAGTTCTAGTTCCAGCAAGACGGAGCAAGTACTTACACCTCAAACCTGACCCGATATTGGCTGAATGAGAACTTCGGAGGCCGGGGCCCCGAATACACTTTATGGAGTGAGCTCCAGATCCTCTACCCGTCGCTCATGAGGAAGTTCTGGTTCCAGCAAGACGGAGCAAGTACTTACACCTCAAACCTGACCTGAGATTGACTGAAAGAGAACTTCGGAGGCCGGGGCCCCGTGTACACTTTATGGAGTGAGCTCCAGACCCTCTACCCGTCGCTCATGAGGAAGTTCTGGTTCCAGCAAGACGGAGCAAGTACTTACACCTCAAACCTGACCCGAGGTTGACTGAAAGAGAACTTCGGAGGCCGGGGCCCCTTGTAGACTTTATGGAGTGAGCTCCAGACCCTCTACCCGTCGCTCATGAGCAAGTTCTGGTTCCAGCTAGATGGAGCAAGTTCTCACATCTCAAGCCTCTTATGAGATTGACTGAAAGAGAACTTCGGAGGCCGAGTGATCAGTCTCAAGACTGATGTTGAGTGAGCACCCCATAGCTTGGACCTAAGCCCCCCAAATTTTTTTCTTTGGGGTTTATCTTAAGGACAGAGTCTATGCAAGGAAACCCTGAACCATCACGGAACGTTTTTGAGTTACAGATGAGAGCCATTACCAATTCAATCTGTAAGAACGTCATGGACAATTCGTGCTGCGCCTCAAGAAATGCACGGAGCTAAATAGAGGCCATCTAGAACACATGCTGTAAAACGGAGAAAAAAAAGGCCAAAGACCCTAGTATTTTGATGTGATGTTTCGAATATAATAAACTACTTATGAACAAAGTTTTATTTCATTCGGACAAAACACTAAAAAACGGGGTCTAATTAGAATTGGGGCCCGTTTTTCTTGGGTCACCCTGTATTATCAGGTATGTTCCATGAGCTTTCATTGGCTAATGAACTTCTTCAGGTTACATTAGTTTAAGTACAGTGGCCATTTCATAGGTCATTGGCTCTTTTAGATTCCACAAAAATGAACATATACTAAAACATACTTTATATCATGTAAAGTATGTTTAATAATATTACTATAACCTCTATAATATTAACAATAGTAACATATTGTCATCTATATTTATTTTATGTATTTGTTGTTATTAATTACCCAAACTAATAGTCATGTGGGTGGTGAATAAATCTGAGTACGTCGTCCCTCGGAGAGGACGTTAAGTCTGTTTTGATCTTTGCATTCCTCGGTATTTTGGTGTCATAACCGCTTAGTCAAGCCAGGCCGTCTTTTTGACAAGTTACTTTTTAACCACCTACTGAACTGGTAAGTCCAGGGTTCGATACCCACCTGACCCTCTATTTATTCACGCGAGAGCTGAATAAATCTGTGTACGACGTCTCTTGGAGAGGACGTTAAGCTGTTGGTCCCTTAGCCTATACGATGTCTGGTACTCGTTAAACATCCCCTACTCGAAATGCACTTGAGTTAGGCAAAATGTAGGACTCCGAATGTAGAATCTATAGAATCTCCGATCAAACAGAAAGCCGATAAACGGGGGAACGATTTAAACAATAATAAATAAAAAAGAAATATAGTAGCTCCGAGGGATGACGTGCTTAGATTCATCCCACAGAAGGCTTGAGTGGGAATTGAACCCAGGACCTATCAGTCTAGAGGCGAGCGTATTACAACTGGGCTAACCTCCTCCCCAAGTTAAGTTGCAGTGGCAATCTTACGTGAGAGAACATAAAAAAGGTCCGAACATTGGGCCCTTTTTATTATAGCATAATACAATGAAGAATGATTCTACATTGAGACTCATAAATATTGCCTAACTCAAATGTATTTAGATCAGGGGGATCTTTAACGTGTGCCTCACATTGTACAGGCTTAAGACCTACGGCTTTACGTCCTCTCTGAGGGACGTTTAAAGTAAATTTCATTTAATAATAATCTTGTAATGGTCATACTGTTCAACTTTGATCAACTTCATATTGTGAATGGAGGCAAACAATAGACTTTTGTTTCTCAAAATCTTTTAAAGATTTTTTTTTGATATTTCAACCAGTTGATTGAAGAGCCTGTGCGATTCTTCAGACTGACAAAATAACATACAAACACTCAACTTTGTTACTATATTATATCAACTAACATAACTTCTTGTGGTAAATTTCTTCTTTTTTTTTCAATTTATTTAAGTAATACACCCCTAGTGGCACCGTGCAGCTATCCATAGGTTGCATTGGTATATGCCACAGGTTTCTTGAACCAGGGGTTATTTAAGGCCACTGACCTTACCTGTAGCTGAAGAGGTTCAGTAGGATCTTTGGTCCGGTGTTTGATCCGAAAGTCTTAAAATAAGTCAGTACTAGGGATAGTGGGGGCCCATGGAGGGCTTCTCTCTCCATCCCGCCAACTGAAGTTGGACTTGTAGTGACTGTAGATTGTCACCCATGTTGGGTAGACCTTGTGTGAGAAGCAGTAACTTTTCGGGAGGATACCTGCTTAACATCAAGGGGAGCTAGATATCCCAAACCCCTACGAGTGGGAACGGGCCTAAAACTCAGCTGATTCGACTAGACAACTAGTACTTGGCTGGTAAGGTCGGCTGTTGATGATCAGAGTCAGGTCGGGGACGATCACATATACCCCAAAGAGCTGATTATTAGTCAGTACAGTGACGTTCCGCCAATGGGAGACCTTGGAGTCTCTCCTTTCAACCTTTACAAGTGTCGTTTAGCCAACAAGCGATTTGCGATCTTTCTATATGAGTCCTTTCTTTTGTCCTATGACTTCCCAAAATGACGCAACGACGGAGTTTTGATTACCTAATTGCGTAAGCGCTATTAACTGTTACTTGTGTTTTTTCGCTTTACATAAGGCATAACTTTTATAATTTTTGTTGATGTAGATCGTGGAAACATTCCTTGAGCACTTCACGAAGTCTGTCTTGTTTGTCGAATTCATTAGGAAATGGTCTATTACTCGCGAAGGGCTCCGAATGAAAGAAACATCAACCTATTTCGCTTTATCATCAACGTATTTTGCTTTCAAGAGGGCACTTCCCTCTTGGAGACTGACGACTGAGTTCACATGAAAACTATGATATTGTTCCTAAACTAGTAGGGCAGTGAAACCCACAATCAATTTAAATAAGGTTAACACGTTTGTTTTTCAAAGAATGTCTTGAATAATAATAAGTTTTTTTTTTATGTTATAAATTAAAATGAGCTTACCCCTTTGGATGACAAGTACTGCATTCCCTTGGCCACTTGGTAACAGAAGGAAGTTAGCTGGTGAGAAGTGAGTTTGTCGCTTCTCCCGTGAAGGTTGTTATAGCTACGCTCAGCTCGACTGTTGCGAAGTAGACTCTGCAGTTTGCCTTTGCTCAGGAACTCCATGATAACGAAGACAGGATCTAATAACATATAAATATCAATCAAAACCGAGTTTCAAAACAATCTATAGCAACGCAAGTGAAGATTGTTATAGCTTTGCTCAACCCGACTGCATGATACAGGATCTAATAACATATAGCTATCAATTAAAACTGAGTTTCAAAACAATCTATAGCAACGTAAGTGAAGATTGTTATAGCTACGCTCAGCCCTACTGTTGCGAAGTAAACTCTGCAGTTTGCCTTTGCTTAGTAACTCCATGATAACGAAGACAGGATCTAATAACATATAGAAATCAATCAAAACTGAGTTTCAAAACAATCTATAGCAAAGCATTTGAAGATTGTTATAGTTTTTCTCAGCCCGACTGTTGCCAAGAGTTTCAAAACAATCTATAGCAACGCAAGTGACGATTGTTATAGTTTCGCTCAACCCGACTGTTGCGAAGTAAACTCTGCAGTTTGCCTTTGCTCAGGAACTCCATGATAACGAATACAGGATCTAATAACATATATCAATCAATTAAAAGTGAGTTTCAAAACAATCTATAGCAACGCATGTGATTATTGTTATAGCTTCGCTCAACCCGACTGTTGTGAAATAAACTCTGCAGTTTGCCTTTGCTCAGGAACTCCATGATAACGACTACAGGAACTAATAACATATAGCAATCAATCAAAACTGAGTTTCAAAACAATCTATAGCAACGCAAGTGAAGATTGTTATAGCTTCGCTCAGCCCAACTGATCCGAAGTAAACTCTGGAGTTTGCCTTTGCTCAGGAACTCCATGATAACGAATACAGGATCTAATAACATATAGCAATCAATCAAAACTGAGTTTCAAACCAATCTATAGCAAAGCAAGTAAAGATTGTTATAGCTGACTCCTTCCTTAACATGCCTATTATTTGCTATTTCCCAACTCCCTATTAACTGTTACTTTTGGTTTTTCGGTTTACATAGGGCATAACTTTTGTAACTTTTACTGATATAGGTCGTGGAAGCCCTCCTTGCGCACTTCACAGAGTTTGTCTTCTTTGTCGAATTCATGAAGAAATGGTTTATTACTCACGACGTGACCAATGGGCTCCAAAAAAAAAACATCATCCTATTTTGCTTTATCATGCATGATATAAGCGAAGTTGTCCTTTTAATGTTTTCTTGGGGGCGGAACTTTTCGCACAATTATTTGAGCATACATTTAAGTAAAGGGTGTTTAATTTGAACCTGGAGAACTGACTGAGTTCTGATAAACGTTAATTTTGTATATATATATATAGTCGCCGCCGTGTCTTCCTGCGGGACTCTTCGCTCTTCACACCTCCTGATGACGACGATGGTCGAAATATCGATGTGAGTTATGTCTGTGTCTTTCTGTGTGTTTTCTTCGTTTTGAATTTATTTTACTTAAAAAAGTTCACTGGACCGTTTCTTTTAATTGTATATATATATATATCAAATCATATCTATATATATCATATCATATATATATAAATCATATATAAATATATAATATATAAATCATATCATATATATATATATATATATGATCAAACTACAATATGAAATGGGAAAACAAGTTTAAGATTTTTCAACTGTAACCAGCGGTCTTCGTCAGAGTCAAAAACCCAACTGAAACACTAGATGCAGAAAACATCTCTGGTGAGGGGTTGAAAAGAGTGGGCGGGAACCCCTCACCAGAGATGTTTTCTGTATCTAGTGTTTCAGTTGGGTTTTTGACTCTGACGAAGACCGTTTGTTATAGTTCAAAGATCTTAGAATTGTTTTCCCATTTCATATTGTGGTTTGATCATTGATTGTTATTTCACGTGTTTATGTGAAACTTTATATATATATATATATATATATATATATATATATATTTGAAATTCGTGGGTGGGGGAGGTCCTCCACCTTCTTGAGGACTCCCTTCCTCCCACACTTCACAACCCCACAACAGATAATTCTACATTTTTGGCATCAGTTGAGATTTGACTCTGACGATGATCATTTCTTGCGATTAAAAGTTCTTATTCTATCTTCAGATTTTTTTCATTGTGGTTTAAACGTTGATATTCTTTTATCTATAATGGAAAAAATATATATATAATTAAATAGATATAATTGGTAATATTGTAATTGGCTTTATCAATAATACTTTATTTATTTCAATCAGTAGTTTCTAACCTTTTTATAATGCCGACTTCATTTTATCATTATCATATTTTTTGCAACCTCACTGGGAACCACTGATTTAATTAATTATTCTAAATTGTAAGAAACATCCACACGGACAATATAACTTTAAACAACATAAAACAGAACACAGAAAAAAGATAAAATACCCACTTACTAAAATCAATATTTCAAACTGTTGTTGTTTGGCATCAGGAGAAAACTAAAAGAGATCTCTCTCTCACTTTGTCCTCTCTTCTAGTCGTCTCCTGATGACGAACAACAGTTTAAAACATATTGAATTCTGTAAGTGTGCTTATTATTCTTTTTACTTTACTATAAGTAGTGATGGTGAAAAAATTCGATCTCGAGATTTTGACGGAATTACATGTTTTGAGGTCCCAGAAGTAGTTTTATGAAGTTTTTACGATGATGTCTGTGTGTGTGGGTGGGTGGGTGGGTGAGTGTGTTAGCATTGCTTGTTACCACGCTACGGTCCAGAATCTTTGATGGATCAAGTTGATATTTTACACAAAAATGGGCCCCCCTAAAGACGAAGATCCCTATTGTTTGGGAAGAATTATGCATGATGGGAAAGTCACTTTTTTTGCCAAAAACCGTTTTTTTTAAAACATTTATTTCTCTTAAACTGATAACCCTAGAGGTTTGAAATTTTGACATTATCTTTGAGGTTTTAAATGCAACAAACGAAAAATATATTCACAATTTTAAAACAACAGGAAATATTTTTTTTTCAATAAAAAGTAAAAGTTTTGACTTATAATTCAAACTCAAACCTTGTGAGAGCGATACAAGCCATACTGTTTGACGGACAAGAATGAAACTATGCTTATAAATAGAACATTATGTGTAGAATGAGTTGAAATATTTTTTTTCAAAATTACATTCGCTAATGGGGCGTTACAGTACGACTTCTGTTTTCAGAAAATGTTTTTTGACTCTAAACGGCTGATTAAAAAATAATGAAAATTTGACCATAAATGGAACAAAAAATTAGCAATTCATAAAAAAAATCCTGGAGTTTCAGTTATGGGAAAGAGCAATAACGCTATAAAAACTGTTTGTTTATCCTGGACTAAGAGATCACCTGCTATACTTGTCGAATTTGTTTACATTGCTTACATTGACTTAGAAATTTTATGAGCTAATCCACTGAGATAAGATTGATGTTTATAATGGAAAAATTAAAATAATGGTGTGATACACAAAAATAATCTTATATATTGAGAAGTCTATCAATCACTATCTGTACTACCTCAGGAATGAAAGACTAATAAACATCTCCCATTTAGACGATTATATTATGCTTGAATGATACATTATATATTATATACTCAAGAAGTTTGATATTAAGTTTACTTATAGTAAGTATGTAGGCCACTCCAGATTTTTTAGTAGTGTCATCAAAATTTCATAGAAATTTATGGAAATATATGGACACGATTGATGGTTTATAAATCTCAATCAGTCTGTTTAGTTCCGTATATTCATTTAATAGTTCAGACAACTTTTAAAAGAAATAGGTTTAGAAATTACTTTTATTAATTTATATTACGACTAATTAATTTAATTTATATTGATTATATATTTATTGTTTTTAAAGAAATAGTTTAATTCGTTTCTTTGTATGTTTGATTATTATTTATAAAAGAAATACTGATAGAAGGGGACTATTTTAAAATGAGATAATTTAGATGGCATTTGATTGGAGCACCGGTAGAGCTAAGTCATTCTAAAAAGGCGGCTTTACACTCCTTGTTTAGTCCTCCGCGTCCTTCCTGGAACCTTTCAAACTGTTTTAACCTCTCTACAGATTGTGTGTTCACTATTTAATTCTTTTAATAATACTTCAAATAGTAAGTACAAATTCCTTTTTAACTTATTTTTGTAAACTTAATGATCTCCTAATTAGTTTAATGCTAAATATTATTACTTTCATAATTAGTAATTAAAACGATTTCACAAACTAGATAAACTAAACCAGCAGAAACAGTACACATAAAAGATTTCACAAAAGCTTACTATTATATTTCGACTGTTTCGTAGAAAGATGTAATTTGCTACGAAGAAAAGCGACTTTCATGTGTGTTGTTTCTCTGGAATTATTTTCATAAAAATATATCAAAATAATTAATTAGTTTCTGAATAATTACTACTAAACATTTAATAAATATAATAAAGCATTGAATAGATTTATTTTTAGTTAATTTATGTTATTTTAAACCTCATTTACTAAATTAGTTATAGCGAAAACGATTAAAAATACTTAACAATAGATTATTTAAATTTATTACCCTATATTTATCAAATTAAGGGTTTGTTCGTCTGTGTTTTCTATTGCTTTTAAGAAATGTTGTAATCCATTTGAAAATTTGAAATGATTTAATGACATAATGTGAAATGTAAGAAGAATAAACTTATATGTAAAAAATGAATGCCAATCAAACATATAATTTCTGATGTTTCCATTTACACAACTTCTAAATTATATTGAAAAGCCGACTTTGAATTTGATTTGAGTATGCAAAACTGGCTAATCACTGATATATTTTTTCTCAATATATATTTACAGCAACGTTATAACCGAATATAGCACAAAGGAAAAAGATACTTATATTATGTTTGGTGTGAAAAGCTACTGGTTGTTGACTTTTTTGTGTTTATGAATCTTATGATCTTTGAGTAATATTGAATTAAGAGGAATGAACTCCTTAGTTTTATATTACCAAAGAGATACTAATTTTAAACTGATTTTAAGGTGATTCGATGACAGTCATTTTTCAGTATCAGGTCCTCAGCTAAATATGACTACCTAATGACTTCACGGTATACAATATCTCAGACAATGCAAAGCCGGAAGACCATACGACTACGAATGTGACTCCTTCCATATTCGTGAAGGACGTCCTGACAGACTGACGTCCCATCCCCGTCCTTATGATTACTGACCTTAACAAAAAATGCAGCATGAGAATTCATGAGAATGCAGCCTCTGGAAAATAAATACTTGTTAACCTGGCTGATTGAAGTTTCCAGAATTTTTGGCAACCAATTGTTTCATTGTGGTAAAATAGACTATCTTTTGCATCAAGTGTTATTTTGATTATTATTCATATATATATATGTTCAAATCACAATTAGAAAATGGGAAAGATCTTAGTCTTGCTTTCCCATTTTCTTATTGTGGTTTGATCATTTGATCTTTTGATATATATATAAAGATTTCACATAAACACGTGAAATAACAATCAATGATTAAACCACAATAAGAAAATGGTAAAACAAGACTAAGATCTTTCAACCGTAACAAGCGGTCTTCGTCAGAGTCAAAAACCCTACGATGGGTTTTCATTGGGTTTTTGACTCTGACGAAGACCGCTTGTTACGGTTGAAAGATCTTAGTCTTGTTTTCCCATTTTCTTATTGTGGTTTCATCATATATATATAAAAATATTTGTATACTTTTTCGTTAGAAATACGATCCGAAACGGACAAATATAGTTCAATGTCGAAAAAGAGTCATAGAGAAATTAAAAAGCACACACTTACAGTCTGTAATTTTCGGTTTGAATGGTTTTAATAAGAATTGTGTACTTATCTAATATAAATAATTTTTATCAATCTTTTTCTTTCCTATTGGTCATTTTGTTAAACGTTTTCCCTTCAATCTGTTCATTTTCACTTTAGAAATATCTCTTGTGTGTTGTAAGTTAGTATGTATAGGAAAGATATAGAAAATAATGATTTTTGTTTTTGTTTTTGTTGAATTTCATTAAAAAAGTAAATTAATGCTAGAACTAAATGTTGGTTTATGTTTGGTATTCTAACTGGGGAAGTTTTGGCTGATGGTAAATTAGTTAGTGGCCGGAATAGTTGAGTGCGAACGGAGATTTGGTTCCGGAATCTACTACCTACCTTGCGAAACAATCTAAACTCCCCCCAATCGCTTAGATATTGCTAAACATCGACTGTTTTATGCAAAATATTTATTATAAATATAACTTTTAAACAGAAAAATCGTTATTATTTGGTTATTTGTTACTATCAAAGTATAATAACTTTGATGACAGTGTCTTCATTACAAGCTTGCTCATTTTAAGAAAAAAATAAACCAAAAATATGAAAAACTTAAGAATAAAATAATTAAATACATGCATATTGTTAATATCACTCAGGTTAGTGTATGATTTCTATTAGAAATAGGTAAAACCGTTATACCTCGTAAGATGATCATGGAGTTGGAGCGCTTTCGGACGTTGTCCATCTTCGATCGAAACAAACCTACTGAGCTGTTATATAGGGGGTTGGTTATCTGTCAAGTCCACTGCTATCCTGAAATTATTTTTTTGATTTTATTTAGTTATTTTAATCTTTAGTTTTTAGCTATTATGTAGTTTCGGGTTTTTATATTTTTTTAACTTCCTCATCCTGTATGTCCAGTCATCTTTTTATTTTTATTAGTAATTTACATAAAATATCGGATTGATTATTTATTTGTTTCATTTATTAATTTACCCGTATTTTTATATTTATATAGTTCTATCTGTTCAGTTGTGTTGAGTCTCTGTCCTTTCTGTCCTGTCTGTAGTAAGTCCATTGTGTTTTCTAAGCTATCAGGTGTATGTCCGTGTTCAGTCAGGTGGTTTGCATTACGACAGAGAGGATGACGAAGTTAAAAAATATAAAAAAACCCAAACTAGTTAATAGATAAAAACTAAAAATTAAAATAACTAAATAAAATCAAAATAATAATATCAGGATAGCAGTGGACTTGACAGATAACCGACACCCTATATAACAGCTCAGTAGGTTTGTTGCGATCGAAGATGGACAACGTCCGAAAGCGCTCCAACTCCATGATCATCTTACGAGGTATGACGGTTTTATCTGTTTCTGATATACATAAAATAATTAATATGGCGCTGTAAAAATAAATAAGAAGGGAATGAGGAACTAGAAATTTCTTGCCAGTTTCAAAAGAAATACACGGATACTTTGCTTTTACTGAAGCAAATGTTATTAAAGTAAACTAATTTATATATATATATATATAAAGATTTCACATAAACACGTGAAACAACAATCAATGATCAAACCACAATAAGAAATGGGAAAAAAAGACTAAGATCTTTCAACCGTAACAAGCGGTCTTCGTCAGAGTCAAAAACCCAACTGGACGTTGGGTTTTTGACTCTGACGAAGACCGCTTGTTACGGTTGAAAGATCTTAGTCTTGTTTTCCCATTTCTTATTGTGGTTTGATCATTGATATATATATATATATATATATATATATTAGTGTATTTCGGGAACAAGTCCTCTTTCAAGCATATATTATTGAATTTGATGGCAGATTCTGCATTCACGACTTTCTTACTTATAGCTTCTATTTTCCTTACAAAATTTCCAGCCTTCTGAATGTCGTTTGCTAGTTTGCTTTGGCCATTATCACCTTCTCAAAAGAAAATTGTAAGGAAAATAGAAGCTATAAGTAGAAAGTCGTGAATGCAGAATCTGCCATCAAATTCAATAATATATATATATTGTTAAATAACGCCCCATATTTGGCTTGTATCTGCTTCTTACACAATTTCTCCAGTTTCCGGAATTCCTTCCTCGTCTCTTCATTAAAACTATAAAGCTTATCACCAATATTGCTAGTCGACATGTTTCGAATGTAACACATTCATCATAAGGACAATAATGAAAATAATAGTTATATAAACTGACGATCCTACTATTATTCTCATTATTGTCCTGATGATGAATGTGGTACATTCGAAACATGTCGACTAGCAATATTGGTCATAAGCTTTATAGTTTTAATGAAGAGACGAGGAAGGAATTCCGGAAACTGGAGAAATTGTGTAAGAAACAGATACAAGCCAAATATGGGGCGTTATTTAACAATATATGTTTAAATGAAGGACTGCTTCCAACTTTTACAATATATAAATATACATATATATATATATATATTTATTGTGTAGTATAAGACGATTTATGTACGATATAACAATAATTTACAATAATATTAAATAATATAACAAAAAAAAGTGAAATCATTTTTAAATATATTAATAAATATTATATTAAAAAACCCAACATATTTTCTCCTTATATTGTTATAAAGAGAAAATACTTAACAAAGGCATGGATTTTAAATATTCATGTTGAGATTTCACCATGACATTAGCATTTGTGGAAGGGTAAAACCATGCTAATGTATTCCACTTGATGTGATCAAGAGGTACGTGTTTACCTAATGCCACTTGGATGTATGCTTATGTTAATATACTAGTTAACGAAGAGGATAACCCTTTCAACTGCATAAATATAATTTCAATTAATAAAATTAAATTTTTTTTTTTTTTTAAATAAGTTCAAAATATTAGTTTTTCTGAATTTGTTTTACAAGTTTTTCTTTTTTACTTTAGATTTGTTATCTAAAGAAGAAACTTGCTTTGAAAGTTCATTAATTCATGTTGAAGTTCTTAATTGTTTTTGTTAAGGCACATTTTTTAAGAATATCAACTTAAAAAATAATAATAATTATTCATATTAGTATTATTGAGTCTGTTCTTTGTAGCTTTCTACGTTATTTAAAAAGATATTTTTTTTTAGCAATATAATTTAAATCATGTATCTTGAAAGGTATTAATATGATAACATTTTTATGGGTGGTTTGATAACCTATTATTAAATATAGTAATAAATAGTACTGTGGTTTAATACTCTAGTATAGTACTAAAATAGTATACTATTATAGTATAATGGTATAGTGTATAATATAGTATACCTGTATAGTGTATCCTATAGAGGGCCAAGCAAGCTCAGTAGTTAACGTACTCGCCTCTGGGTTGGTAGTCCCGTGTTCGATCTCCAACTGACTCTCGATTTATTACGCGGAAGGTGAATAAATCTGAATACGTCGTTCCTCGAAGAGAATGTTAAATTAATTTAAATAAAGTAGTAAGTTTTTATTATATCATTATATTTGAAAAGTAATTATAGTATAAGAGTGCCAGGTTCTCTCAGTGGTTAAGGTACTTGCATCTGGGCTGCTAGTCCAGGGTTCGATCCCCACCTGGCCCTCGATTTATTCATACTGAAGGTGAATAAATCTGAGTATGTCGTCTGTAGGAGAGGACATTATAAGCCGTCGGTCCCGAGCCTGTATAATGTCAATTACTCATTAAAGATCCCTACTCGAAATTTTTAATTACTGGTTTACTGTTTGTAATAGTGTGGTGTGATTTTCTGCAATACTATAATATAGTATATAATATAATATCTTTATAAATAAAATAATGATTTTGTCTGTACATTGCTCAGAACTGGCTCATTTCAAGTTTTCTTTACGTTTCATACATTGGAGAAACCGAATCCACCCTTAGAAAAATTTCTGTCGGTTTGTCGGTTTGTCGGTTTGTCGGTTTGTCCGCAAAACTTTGTCACAGGTAAACTCAGCTACCATAAGACATATAAAGCTGAAACTTTTACAGAAGATTTGTGTAGGTCTAACTTAAAATATAGGCTATGAATTGATTGGAAATTCAACGTAGAAATGAAGTTATGGACGTTTAACGGAAAAATGTTTGTCACAAGTAAACTCAGCCACCATAAGACATAGCAAGCTGAAACATTGACACTGGATTTGTATGGGCCTAACTTAAAATATGGGCTCTAACTAGATTATTAATTCAGTACAGAAGCGAAGTTATGGGGCTTTTAGCTGTATTTTCCTAACTTCACAGACAAGTTTGTTTTGAAAATACACAGGTGTGGCAAGTAGGTATTGTTAGTTGATTTTAATTTCAATTGAGCATATGAATATATTGCGTATTTGACATCATTGAAATGGTGTTTTACAGAGTTAAGGATGTACTATCTATTGAGAATAAATGTTTTGTAAACGAGCAATTCTCAGCCCTTAATATGAACAGGCATGAGAAATCAACAAACAAGTTCTTACGCTATATGAAACCGAGGAAAGAACTTACAAGTCAGTAAAGAAATTGGATTAGTGATGAAGAAGCAGTTCATTATCTAATTGAATTTATTGACTCTGAATTTATTTCTCCTGGACTGCCTGCTCATGAGTAAAAACTTAAAGTAGGAGAACCAATCATGCTGCAATTTAGTAGCAGTAACAAATTTCATGTTACGAAACATGAGTGCCCCAAAACTGTGCAACAGGACACGACTCTGAGTTCGTGCTCTACACAGGTATGCCATAGAGGCGGTCATAATGACTGGATGTGGTATTGGGGAGTCTGTGTGTATACCACACATACCATTGATTCCGAGCCACTGTCTGTTTATGTTGAAATTATTGCAAAGTCCGGTCAGAGTCTATTTCGCAATGACGTTAACTAAGTCGCAAAGGGAGACTTTATCTAACGCAGGAATTCAAGTTAGCAAAACCAAGTTTTTGTCACGTGGTCAACTGTAGTTTACTTGCTCAATAGTCAGAGGTTTCAACTGATTGTTCTTCCATGAACCTGAAGGACAGACAGCTAATGTAGTGTATACAGAGGCATTTGTTTAACACTGTACTAATAATGGTGTTTTCTACTATTCTACAATTTCTTATTATAGTATTAGTATAATAGTATAATTGATATTTTGGAATACCAAGTATAATAGAATTTTTGATTCCGTCAAAGACGGGTACATTTGCTAGTTGTATATAAATAGTGCATATAATACTGTAGTATAATACTCTAGTGTAGTACTAAAATAGTATGCCATCATAGTGTAATGTTTTATAATATAGTATACCGTATAATGTATCCTAAAGCTGACCAGGTTAGCTCAGTGGTTAACGTTTCGCTTCTAAGCTGGTAGTTCTTGGGTTCGATCCCCACCTGGTCCTCGATTTATTCACGCGGGAGGTGAATAAATCTGAGTATGTCGTCCCTCGGAGAGGATGTTAAGAAGTCAGTCCCTTAGACTCTACGATGTCAGATACCATACTCGTTTTAAAGATGCCTACTCGAAATGCACTTGAATTAGGGCAAAATTTAGGACTCCTAATATACAAATCTGTAGAATCACTGATCAAACAAAAAGCCGGTAAACAACTGACTTTATAACCCGCTTGGGGATCGGTTTAAACAATAAAAGAAAAAAATAAGAGGGTTTACCCTTATCAGTGCAACAACCAATGAGTCTGACGACATTAGGATGAGTGTCAAGTCCTTTCATTACTTCCAGTTCCTTTAAAAGATCTTTTCGTTCACTTTCTCCTGCGTTCTCTTTCATTGTTTTCATTGCAACAACACTTGTACCTTCTTTACCTATAAAAAAAAAAGAAAGAAAAAATAAAGCGTTACCATGCTAAATGCTGAATTCTATTACATTTACTAAATTAAGATTATATTTTATTTAGAAAAAAATAAATAAATAAATATATTTAAATATTCAATTTTTCAAATAAATTATACCATCAATATTATGGGCTTCACATCTCCACACCTGACCGAAACATCCTTCCCCTACCATGTTGAACACTTTCAACTGATGCCTCGGAAATTCCCATTTATCACCAGTTTTTTCTGAATTATTCTCCTGAAAAAAATAAATTATTCTATTAGTATCTTCCTTTATTATGTATATTATATATATATAACAAATTCAATAATATATCAACCGTTGGATAGAATAGGTGTATAATGTAATCGGGATTCGGTCAATTTTCCAGGATCAAAATCAAACTCTCAATGCCGATGTTTCGGTTTTATTTAAAACCTTTTTCATATGCATTGAGAGTTTGATTTTGATCCTGGAAAATTGACCGAATCCCGATTACATTATACACCTATTCTATCCAACGGTTGATATATTATTGAATTTGTTAATATATATATATATATATATATATATATATATATACACTTTAACACAGAGAAAAGAACACAGAAAGACACTACAGAACTCACTTCGATATTTCGACATCCGTCGTCATCGGGAAGAAGTGCGAAGATATATATATATATACGGTACTGTTTTCTTAACCACAAATTACTAACAAACACTTTTTCTTCTTCTTGGAATTTGGTCAGGGTTAATATACGGAATCAACTTTTTGCAAATGTTTCGTCTTTATTTTACGACATCCTCAGGGCTATCAACTAACAAAAAAAAAAACACTAAACAATGGACATTTGTCATTTCTACTCTAGCCTTGAGTAAGTTTTTTTGAATTTGTTATGATGATTTTAAAGTAGATATGACAAATGTCAATTGTTTATTGTTTTTTTTTTGTTAGTTTATTGCCTTGAGGATGTCTTAAAATAAAGACGAAACGTTGGAAAACAGGTGATTCCGTATATTAACACTGACCAAATTCCAAGAAGAAGAAAAAGTATATATATATATATATATATATATATATAGTTCAATGTACATAAAGAAACATAGGGAAATTAAAAACACACACTTACAGTCTCTAATTTTCGGTTGAACCGTTTTCAGGAGAGATAAGAGAGGGAAACCAAGCGCACTGGTACAGAGATGGTTGGAGACCAACATTGTTGCCACATACGCGCCCGGTTACATGGGCAACAATGTCGTATGTGCCAACATTGTGGGTCTCCAACCGTCTCTGTACCAGTGCGCTTGGTTTCCTTCTCTTATCCCTCCTGAAGACGGTTCAAGCAAAAAAGTGTATTCGTACACAAGATTGGTTTTCTTTAATTGGTCTATTGTCGTCTCTTGGTTTTTCATGATGAGGTTGGATGTGGTGGAGCTTTTGTAATATATTATAATGTTAAGTTTATCCTGAGGGTTAGTACAAGATGTATTATTTCTTATGATTGTTTTTAAAATTCTTTCATCTCCTTTGTATAGTTGGGAGTACTGATTTTTGTAATAGATCCTGTGGTTAGTGCCTGTATTTTGGTCAATGTGGGTTTCATTGGATCTTGTATTTAGATTCATTAAATAAATTTGAAGAATTCTATCGAAGTGCCTGTTGCTGTAACCATTGTTGATAAATGACTGTTTAAGTTTTTGGATGGTTCTGTTGAAGGAATTCCAGTCTGACGATATTTTGTAAGTTCTGTGGATGAGTGCTTTAATGGTGTTGTCTTTGTAGCGTTGAGGGCATTCACTTATGGCATTTAAATAGGCCCCGCTATGGGAAGGTTTCATATAAGTAGACGTTGAAAAAAGGCTGTTATCTTCTTTCACTGTGACATCTAAAAAATTTAACATTTGATTGTTACTAATTTCAGTGGTAAATTTTAAAACTGAATGTTCCTCGAAGGTGGTTATTATATCATTAACGTGTTGTTTGTTTTTTATGATTAAAAAACAGTCATCAATATATCGGCAATACAGTTGAGGTTTGAGATCAGGTTTAAGACTGAAAATAGTATTTTCCAGGTGGCACATGTAGAAGTTTGCGAATAAAACACCCAGGGGAGATCCCATGGCGACTCCATCTATTTGACAGTACCTGCTGCCATCCACATGTGTGAAAGGACTTTTGCTCGTGCAAGCTCTGAGTAGTTTTTCCATAATTGGTCGACCAAATGAAGGAACAGGAAGGGATGGATAATTGTAGAACGTATCGCAAATAATTTTGATAGTTTCTTCAACAGGAACATTAGTGAATAATGATTCAACGTCAAGTGAAGCTAAAAAACGTATAGGTTTGTTCACCCTTAAAATATCCAAGAATCCAAGAATATCAGTAGAATTTATTATATATTTGGCTGGTAGGTATGGCGCTAAAATGGCGTTGAAAGCTTTTGCAGTGGAGTAGGTTGGTAGGTTGTTATTTGTGAAATAATAGGTCTGATTTTATGTCCTGGCTTATGTGTTTTTATACTTCCATATAAATATCCTGGACTGAATTCTCCTATGATCATTTGTAGTACTTTACCTGTTTTGTTGGCTTCTTTGATGAGTTTGTTGATTTCAAGTTTCAGTTGGGCTGTTGGGTTTTTTTTTTGAATCTTTTTGAATTTTGTTGTATCCTCTAGAATGAGGTCTAATTTATGTTTATACTCTTTCCTGTCCAATATCACCAAGGTGTTGGTCTTATCTGCTCTTCTGATGATAATATCCTTGTTATTTTTCAGGCTCTTGGCTGCTTATTATATATATATATATATATATATATATATATATATATATATATATATATATAGATTTGCGCTCCATTCTTCGACGTGGGGAGATCTCTCTCCCTCTCTTCTAGTCGTCCTCTCTTCTAGTCTACTCTCCTGATGACGAAGAACAGTTCGAAATATTGAATTCTGTAAGTGTCCTTTTTATACTTTTTTCTTTGTCGTGCTTTGTGTAATTTAAAGTTATATATATATAACATATATGTAGACATATATATATATATATATAATGATAAAAGTAGTCAAATATCAAGTGTGTCACTCTTGCAGGCTGTTAAAAGGCACTGAAGATGAAAGCTGATTGTTTCGGAGACAACACATTTGTTTGGCCAACCGTGTCAAAAGTGAAATTAAAAGCCAACTAAAAGTAAAACATCCTATGCTATCCTTCAACCGTGTTAATTCCGAAACAGTGCGAATCTAATATCATGCAAATCGAAAGTACTATGTTACATGGTTTGGTTAGAAAACAACTATTCATGCAAATATGGAGTAGCTTACACTCAACTTTATTAAAACTTATACCAAGGTCTTTCAGTATATAGTCACATTACTCAATGATTGATATTATTATAGCTATTTCTATTATTTCACTTATGTTAAGTTATTTTGTGAATCTAATTTATTATATTCGTGGGATCGCTTCATTTTATTGGTTTTCTAATTGATAACGATCGTTGAAATCATGACTGAGGTATGTATGTTTATATATATATATATATATATATATATATATCAATGATCAAACCACAATATGAAATGGGAAAACAAGACTAAGATCGTTCAACCGTAATAAGCGGTCTTCGTAAGAGTAAAAAAAATTGGGTTTTTGACTCTCACGAAGACTGCTTGTTACGGTTGAAAGTTCTTAGTCTTTTTTTCCCATTTATTATTGTGGTTTGATGATTTATATATATATATATATATAAAATATAAAATAATAAGGCAAATAGAACATCTTTCTAAAAAGATTATTAATGCTGAAGCCGCTGTGCTTTTTAACAACACTTCTTTAAAAGAAGACTTGCTGCCAGTATACACGAATATATATATATATATTTATATATATATATATATTTATATATATATATATATATATATATATATATATATATATAATATATATATTATATAACAGATTCAATAATATACCAACCGTTTGATGGAATAGGTATGTTCTCTAATCGGGGTTCGGTCAATTTTCCAGGATAAAAAAACAAACTATCGTTGCCGACGTTTCGGTTTTATTTAAAACCGTTTAAAGTTTTAAATAAAACCGAAACGTTGGCAACGAAAGTTTGATTTTTTATCCTGGAAAATTGACCGAACCCCGATTAGAGAACACATATTATATATATATATATATATATATATATATAAATTCATTTATATTTTTTTCTATTGCTTACAATTTTTTATCTAATTATATATTTACCTAACTATAAATAAACAGAAAGTACTGCTTATCTGAATTTATGTTTATTTCTTTCTTAATTCTATACTTTAAGACCGGGTACGGGGAGCAGCACTGGCGGTTGCCGTGTTGGTTACTACTTTCCGTTGCATCTACATTCGTGCTTGGTCTCCCTTTCTCTTTTCTCTTGAAGACGGATTACCCGAAAATTTGAGTCTGTAATTGTGTTTCCTTACTCTGTGTGTTACTCTTCTTGAATTTTGAACTCGTATAATATATTTACATATGTATATATAACAGACTCAATAATATATCGACCGTTTGATAGAATAGGTGTGTTCTCTAATCGGGGTTCGGTCAATTTTCCAGGATAATATCCTGGAAAATTGACCTAACCCCGATTAGAGAACACACCTATATATAATAAAAGTTTATCCAGGCCTTGGCCAGTTCTTCCGGTTCAAATTAAACTCTCATTTTGAACGTTTCAGTTTTTATTTAAAACCTATTTCATAGGCAGAAGTATACAATTTTAAAACAAAAATGTAAGTCATACGTTAGAAATATCTTTTTTTAGGGGTTCGGGGGATTAGAGTTTACCGATTACTGAAGAACTTACCGATTGCTCATAAATTTTTATTTTCTTTTTACTTCACGGTCGATACTTTTATATATATATACCCAAACCAGTTGGGTTTTTGACTCTGTCAAAGACCGCTTGTTACGGTTGAAAGATCTTAGTCTTGTTTTCCCATTTCTTATTGTGGTTTGATCATTGATATATATATATATATATATATATATATATATATATATATATATATATTTCGTTGAACAGCTGACCGTATTTCGCTGATGTCATTTTCTTCACTAGTTTTTCAAGGTTTCTGAATACCTTCTTCTTTCCTTCATCCAAACGTTGGAGAATGTTAATTAAGTTATAACCGACATGTTTCGACTGGCTTCCAGTCATCTTCAGGGTGATTAATTAAACAAAGAGGAAAATTATTAGTCTTTGGAGTTGGTAATAAAACACATTATATAGTAGAAGTTTGAAGTAGCTGCTCTTCGGCCTGATTCATATATATATATATATATATATATATATATATATATATATATATATATATATATATATATATATATATATATATATATATGTTAAATTTCATTAGAGTTTTCAATAGTTGAAAATTCCTGAGTGGTTTTCAATATTTTTAATACACTATTTGGCCAGATATTATCAAAAAGAAAAAAAAAACTGAAAAAAAATGAATTTGTTTAGACCTCAGAAATGTATAAAAATATGACAAATTGTTAGAGTTATTATATAGAATGACTAACTGTAAACTATAACGTAACGGAAGCAGAACTATGAGGCGACATATTCAAGGTGGCGTGACTATCTATTTTGCTTTAGTTACGCTGCAGTTTTGACGGTTCCAACAATTCATGAAGATAGACTCAACAACATAGTGAATGAGAGGGTGACAAATTTAAATTGGTTTTTGTTGTAAAATGTAATATTAGTGGAGAGTTAATTGAGATGGCATTGGTTGATTGAACAGATAAGATTAGAAAGGAGATAAACTGGGAATGTTATTGTTTTAATCTTGAACAATTCCTAATTGTTCAATAATTATTGTTTATTGCTTTGTAAATTTAAATTCATTGTTTACATGATATAAATATACACTGTCACCCAAAACATAAACGTGCAATATCATGTAAACAATTATAAAAATGAGAATATCACTGTTCATGGCCGTCTTAATTGCTACTTAGTGGATGCTGACTCATATTGATAATTGAGCATATCTAATTGCTGTAATTAAATTACAGATTCAAATCAAAGTCATCATAATTAAACATCATTATATTCTCTAATTAGCATTTAATACAGCATAATTTAAATAGTCTATTTAATTATGTATATTTAATATTAATTAGTCTATTTGTACATACTTTTTTTACTTTGATTTTATAAAACGAATGTTTATGAATTCATAAAACTTTTCCGATAGGAAATTCAGAGTATATATCTGAATATTTATATTAAATTATTTATTTAATACTTATGTATTTTTAAACTTCGATCCAAAGTAGTTTTCTACGAAATTAATAATCCGACATTTTTATTTATACAGAAATAATTTGATTCAAAAATTTTTTATTTGCTGTTCAACTTACAAAAAAATTAATGTTTAACTCATTTAAAGGTCATTTTTGTACAGCTATGACTCTCACTTGCGTATTTTTTAAACTTTGATCGAAAAGTGGTTTTCAGCAGAAGTAATAATCCGACATTTTTATTTATATAGAAAAAAATCATTCGATATTTTAATTACTGTTCAAGGGTTAAAAAATTAATTTTGAACAAATTTAAAGGCCATTTTTGTGCAGTTTTGACTGCTAAAAAACGAGCGACATGGTACTGACTGTGAAATGTATTACATTGGACAGACGAGCAAAGGTCTTCTTACAAGGATAAAACAGCACAAATATTCCATCAGAAGAGAGGACGAAAAGAGTGCCTTGTTCATGCACATAAGAAACAGTAATCATGTGATTAATTGGAATGAAGCAAATGAATTAATATATGTGTCTTCAGAAAGAAGAAGAAATATCGTAGAAAGTGCACTCATAAAGAACTTTTAAGAGAAGTTGATGAATAATAGCCTAGGACTCTACAAATTAGATGAAGTTTTGATTAACGGGATAATTAAACAGATGAAGACTTCATCATTAAACACATTCAGGGTTGCCATCAATTCTGGAAATTTCAATCAGCCAAGTTAACAAGGATTTATTGTTTTTTTAGTTCACTTGCTCTCTGAAGATGTGTTAACGAAAGGTCTTAGAGCATTGTTTCAAAAATTGTTTTCATTGTGGTAAATTAATCCATATATATATGGAGTGGATGCATTTACGTCTCCGTTCCTTCATTCTTTCTCCTTTTATTTTCTTTCTTTCTACTCTCCTGAAGACGGCAAGACGCCGAAATTATCGAGATTCGTGAGTGTTCGTCTTTTTTCTTGTGTTCTTTAGCTGTAACTTTAATTATATATATATATATATTAGTGTATTTCGGCAGCAAGTCCTCTTTCAAGCATATATTATTGAATTTGATGGCAGATTCTGCATTCACGACTTTCTTACTTATAGCTTCTATTTTCCTTACAATTTTCTTTTGAGAAGGTGATAATTGCCAAAGCAAACTAGCAAACGACATTCAGAAGGCTGGAAATAACCACTTCACTGGGAATAACTATATTTAATTAAACACTACACTAGATTAAACTAAGATAACAACCTTTCGGCCCCATGGGTCATCATCAGGTTCTTAAACTACTTATATTAACTAAATATACATATTACTGACTACTTTGGCGTTTAAATGCCAACTGAAAACTGCTTTCTGTCGAAGTGAAAGTAGTTTATATATATATATATATATATATATATATATATATATATATATATACAGAAAAATCTCCAAGGCCATTTTTTCATTGAGAGGTTAAGAGAGGTACAAAGTCGACCAGGTCAGCTAGTTAAATAATAAAAAGAAATATTTTACAGTAATATGAAGAGTAAATGCAATAGATAAAAGGATGTAGAAGGCCTACCTGGACGGTGGGAGTGTCGTAGGCCTCGTAGCGGTTGGCAGCTGCCGTTGGCCCAGTCCAGTGGCTCATACTCATCGCCTCCTCTCGTACCCAACCCATCTTCTTCTTCTTCTGCAAGTCATCAGATAATAAATTACACAGTAGGAGTAATTAAATCAAAACGGTACAGCGGCATTTTAAAATAAAAATCAATTAAAAACAAGATAGCACAAAGATAAACAAAGGAATGATTAAAACCACAATATGAAATGGGAAAACTGTTGGTGTTCAGTTGGGTTTTTGACTCTGATGAAAACCGCTTGTTACGGTTGAAAGATCTTAGTCTTGTTTTCCCATTTTCTTATTGTGGTTTGATCATTGATTGTTATTACACGTGTTTATGTGAAATCTTTTTTATAAAAAAAGGAATAATTCACACCCATATTTCGACCATCGTCTTTCATCAGGGATACCGATCTACCTTCCTGCGGGACTCCTCGCCTCCTGATGATGAGAATGGTCGAAACATGGGAGAAAGTTATTCCTTTGTCTATCTGTGTGCTACCTTCTTTTTATTTTTGTATATATATATAATATATATATATATATATATATATTTGTAAAATTTTGAAGCAGTCCTTCTTTTAAGCATATTTCGTTGAACAGCTGACCGTATTTCGCTGATGTCATTTTCTTCACTAGTTTTTCAAGGTTTCTGAATACCTTCTTCTTTCCTTCATCCAAACGTTGGAGAATGTTAATTAAGTTATAACCGACATGTTTCGACTGGCTTCCAGTCATCTTCAGGGTGATTAATTAAACAAAGAGGAAAATTATTAGTCTTTGGAGTTGGTATTAAAACACATTATATAGTAGAAGTTTGAAGTAGCTGCTCTTGGGCCTGATTCTCAACTGAAGGAGTCTAATCTCGTGTATGAATACACCTGTCAAATCGGGGACCGTGAGCCCTGCAACGATTCATACATTGGGATGACAACTACATCACTGTCGAGAAGACTTACCATGCACCTTTCTATAGGCGGTCCCAAGAAACATTCAGAGGACAAGCATAATACCAAAATAACTAGAGACCTACTCGTGAGTGGAACTAAAATAATTAGAAAAGAAAACAACTTCAATCGGCTGCAAATCGCAGAAGCAATAATAAAACAGAATAAACCTACAATAAATATTCAAACGGGTAGTAGCGAGAGAGTACTTAAACTATACGCGCCTGATTGGATGAAAAAACCGTTAACTGTCAGTACCCCCACCCCACCATCCACCCCACCTCAGTCAGTAGCCCTTGCGAATCAGGCCCAAGAGCAGCTACTTCAAACTTCTACTATATAATGTGTTTTAATACCAACTCCAAAGACTAATAATTTTCCTCTTTGTTTAATTAAACACCCTGAAGATGACTGGAAGCCAGTCGAAACATGTCGGTTATAACTTAATTAACATTCTCCAACGTTTGGATGAAGGAAAGAAGAAGGTATTCAGAAACCTTGAAAAACTAGTGAAGAAAATGACATCAGCGAAATACGGTCAGCCATTCAACGAAATATATATATATATATACATTGTTGGAGACAACCGTCTCTGAACCAGTGCGCTTGGTTTCCCTCTCTTATCTCTCCTGAAGACAGTTCAAACCGAAAATTAGAGACTGTAAGCGTGTTCTTTTGATTTCTCTATGTTTCTTTTTCTATGTTGATATATATATATATATATATATATATATATATATATATATATATATATATATATGAATAATAATCAAAATAACACTTGATATAATAGATGGATTAATTTACCACAATGAAAACAATTTTTTAAAAACAATGCTCTAAGGCCTTTCGTTAACACATCTTCGGAGAGCAATATATATATATATATATATATATATATATATATATATATATATATATATACAATAAAATAAACGGTCCAGCGGACTTTTTTAAAATAAAATAAATTCAAAACGAAGGAAACACACAGAAAGACACAGACATAACTCACATTGATATTTCGACCATCGTCGTCATCAGGAGGTGTGAAGAGCGAAGAGTCCCGCAGGAAGACAGGGCGGTACTCATATTATATATTATATATATATATATATATATATATATATATATATATTCACGTACTTAAAACAGTCCCTCGAAACAATATATCCATAACTTTAAGAGCTTCTGAAGAAGCCCATAAATGGCTCTTAGGAGCTCGTCCAATCCAAGTATCAACCTGAACCGTTAAGCAGTATTCAGAGGTGGAGTTTTCTTAAATTTAATTTTTTTCATAAATATAAAAAAAAAATTTAATTTGCATATTATCAACTGAATGAAAGATTGAAAGATCTTAGTATTTCTTCTTATTTCTTATTGTTGATTTGGACGTTGATTCTTATTTCAAGTATTTATCATGAAATCTTATTATACTAATACAATATAGAACACACACACACACACAAAAAAGAAATATTTCAACAGATGACTTGTACAACTAATTATTTATTATAATTAATTTTTTTTTCACAATTGGAAAGTCATAATAGTGTGACAGAGAAGGGAGACAGTTCTAACTTCAGTTTATATTGTCCTTTGATTCTTACTAAAAAATTTTCCAACTTCAAAATGAACTTAAAAAAAAAACAAAGTAATCATTCTCCTCTCTTTTCATTAATCACAAACTTTATTTCAAACAGTAATGAAAATTATTTCCAAAAAAAAAAACAAACTTTTATTTCGATTTTAATCCATGTATATTTCATTTTAGATTTTAATTTCGCCAAATTATTTTCCAATACTTGACAAATTTTTATTAAATTCCACATAAAATTCGTTTAATTTCAGTCTCGTTTGTGTTTCGTGATTTTTTTTTCAATATTCAATAGTTGTATAAATTATTATATATTTTATATATTTTTACTTTACTATAAGTAAAGTATAGTGATCGTGAAAAAATTCGATCTCGAGATTTTGACGGAATTACATGTTTTGAGGTCCCAGAAGTCGTTTTATGAAGTTTTTACGATGATGTCTGCGTGTGTGTGGGTGGATGGGTGGGTGCGTGGGTGGGTGCGTGTGTTAGCATTGCTTGTTACCACACTACGGTCCAGAATCTTTGATGGATCAAGTTGATATTTTACACAAAAATGGGCCCCATTTAGACGAAGATCCCTATTGTTTGGGAAGAATTATGCATGATGGGAAAGTCACTTTTTTTGCCAAAAACCGTTTTTTTTTAAACATTTATTTCTCCTAAACTGATAACCCTAGAGATTTGAAATTTTGACATTATCTTTGAAGTTACAAATGCAACAAACGAAAAATATATTCAGAATTTTAAGACAACAGGAAATATTTTTTTTTTCAATAAAATGTAAAAATTTTGACTTATAATTCAATCTCAAACCTTGTGAGAGCGATACAAGCCATACTGTTTGACGGACAAGAATGAAACTATGTCTACAAATAGAACATTATATGGCAAATGAGTTGAAATATTTTTTTTTGAAATTACTTTCGCTAAAGGGGCGTTACAGTACGATTTGTGTTTTCAGAAAATGATTTTTTGACGCTAAACGGCTCGTTAAAAAAAAAATGAAAATTTGACCAAAAATGGAACAAAAAATTAGCAATTCACAAAAAAAAAATTCATGAAGTTTCAATTACGGGAAAGAGCAATAACGATATAAAAACTGTTTGTTTATTCTAGACTAAGAGATCACCTGCTATACTTGTCGAATTTTTTGTATTTTTTTACATTGTTTACATTGACTTAGAAATTTTTTGAGCGAATCCACTGAGATAAAATTGATGTTTCTAATGGAAAAATGAAAATATATTATTGACTTATAAGAGATGTAAAAGGAATAATATTGTGGTGGTAAATGATAACACTCATTAAAAAAAAATTCGTATATATGTTATTTGACAAAGGGGAAGGAAAATGATCTTATTAAATACTAAGAAGCCATAAAATTCCCAGTATAATAATTCTGTTAAAAACCAAAAATGTAAAAGATAATTCAAAATTGAAATCTTTCGTTTAGAGATTAATAACTGTAATTATCGTACATCTTTAATTAACAAATCACCTTAAAACAACATTTTCTTCGCTGTTTAAGAAGTTTTTCAGAGAAAAAAAGATTATTTTACTGTTTCAAATTTGAAAATTTTACATTAATATTCAATGTAGAAGGATGTCAAGTAAACGATGTAAGAAATCTACTGGCTATTTGAACAATAGCCATGTTCTCTTGTAGGATACTATTTCGTTTCAAGAAATGTACACTTTGGTTTTTCAAAAATGTTATTACTGCTGTAGTTATACTAATGAAATTATTTGCAAATAATAAATTATTTGTGATGTACAAAAATAAGCTTATAAATTGATATGTCCTTCAATCACTATCTGTACTACCTCAGGAATGACAGGCTAATAATTATATCCCATTTAGATGTTTACGTTATGCTTAAATGAGACGTTATGTTTTATATACTCAAGAAATTTGACATTAAGTTACTTATAGTAAAGTAGAGTGTAGGCCACTCCAGATTTTTTTTCATTGTTTACATTTACTGAGAAATTTTTTGAGCGATTCCATTCAGTTAAAATTGATATTTATAATGGAATAATTTAAATTGTTTATTGACTTATATGAGATGTAAGAGGAATAATATTGTGCAGGAAAATGATAACACACACTCAGAAAAAAATCGTATATATATTATTTGATAAAGGGGAAGGAAAATGATCTTATTAAATACTAAGAAGCCATAAAATTCAAAGTATAATAATTCTGTAAAAAACCAAATAATGTAAAAGATAATTCAAAATTGAAATCTTTCGTTTAGAGATTTATTAATGTAATTATCCTACATCTTTAATTATAAATCACCTTAAAACAACATTTTCTTAGCTGTTTATTATGTTTTTCAGAGAAAAAAAGGGTATTTTCCTGTTTTAAATTTTAAAATTTTACTTTAATTTTATTCAGTATTTTATTTTATTCAAAATTTAATTTTATTTAACATTATTATATTCAATGTAGAAGGATGTCAAGTAACGATGTAAGAAATCCACTGGCTATTTGAACAAAAGCCATGTTCTCTTGTAGGAGAATATTTCGTTTCTAGAAATGTTCACACGGGTTTTTCAAAAATGTTATTACTGCTGTAGTTATACTAATGAAATTATTTGCATCAGCTGTGTGATATACAAAAATTAGCTTATATATTGATATGTCCTTCAATCACTATCTCTACTACCTCAGGAATGAAAGACTAATAATCATATCCCATTTAGATGTTTACATTATGCCTAAAAGAGACGTTATATATTACATACTCATGAAATTTGATATTAAGTTACTTATAGTAAAGTTGAGTGTAGGCCATTCCAGATTTTTTTATGTACTTATTTTATATGATATTATATTTTATATTAATAATATATTAAAAAATTATATATATATTTACATATATTATTATTTTATATATATGTATATGTATATATATATATATATATGTATGTATATATATATATATATATATATATATATATATATAAAGATTTCACATAAACACGTGAAACAACAATCAATGATCACACCACAATAAGAAATTGGAAAACAAGACTAAGATCTTTCAACCGTAACAAGCGGTCTTCGTCAAGTCAAAAACCCAACTGAAACCCTGAACGGTTGAAAGATCTTAGTCTTGTTTTCGAATTTCTTATTGTGGTTTGATCGTATATATATATATATAGATATTATTGAAAATGACACCAAATTTAACTGATACCTGTTTCTTAACAAGTTTCTCAATTTTTCTAAATAATACTCTCGTTATTTCGTCTACACAATAAAGTACATCTCCTATGGTCGACATGTTTCGAATGATCAATATTCATCATCAGGACGTGAATAAGATCTAAGGTGAAATATCTGGTATTTCAATACTGGAAATTTTTGGTATTTTCTAAATAATCTAGATATTTCACACATATATAGGTGGATTACTATTGGAATGTTTACAGGACATCGCCGTTGGATCAGGAAGAATTAAAGAGAGGTTGATGCTTATGAATGCATTACATTTGAAACATGCTGACTAGTAATATTGGTGATAAGCTTTATAGTTTTATTGAAGAGACGAGGAATGAATTTCGGAAATTGGAGAAATTATGTAAGAAACAGATACAAGCAGTATATGGAATGTTATTTAAATGGAGAATAAACAAAGGGACAAGAGTGGATATGTTGAATGACTGTTCATTATAATAATATGAGGATTGCGGGACGAGCAGATTAAAGCAGCGATGTGAATTGAGAGAGACAAGATGAGACCAAGTCAGTTCAGTCCGAGGAATCAATATGTCACACTGAACAATCTCACACGGCTACTCCTCTCTTGTGATTCTTTTGTAATTCTCTACTTTTGTTCAAAATATCGAACATTCAAAGGGTATCGTTTTCACTTTGTTCTATATTATTTAGTTTTATCAAGTTTATATGAATGTATATAATCGATAACAAGATTTGTCATAAACACGTGAAATAACAATCAATGATCAAATCACAATATGAAATGGAAAAACAAGACTAAGATCTTTACGTGAAATAACAATCAATGATCAAATCACGATATGAAATGGAAAAACAAGACTAAGATCTTTACGTGAAATAACAATCAATGATCAAATCACAATATGAAATGGAAAAACAAGACTAAGATCTTTACGTGAAATAACTATCAATGATCAAATCACAATATGAAATGGGTTTCCCTATCTCTTTCTCTCCTGATAATGGTTAAACCAAAAATTAAAGACTGTAAGTCTGTTTTTCTATTTACTGAGTACCTACAGTTAACTTTGAAACCTATAGACATACATTCATTAATGCTCAAATCACAATATGAAATGGAAAAACAAGACTAAGATCTTTACGTGAAATAACAATCAATGATCAAAACACAATATGAAATGGGTGTCCCTATCTCTTTCTCTCCTGATGACGATTAAACCAAAAACTAAAAACTGCCAGTCTGTTTTTCTAT
>JAPFBL010000586.1:140000-169443 GCA_026182355.1 Hermatobates lingyangjiaoensis
TATATAGATATATATATAACTTTTTTCCTAAATATTGTGTTAGATTTCGTATAAATTTAAAATGCAGGGTTACAGATTGATACAATAAATTGTACATTATGTACCTCTCTTTCATCTTGTTTGTTATGTTGAATTCTATATATGATTAATTCATACTATTTCCTCGCTTTGGAAGGCCTATAAAAAAGATTTTAAATAAAAATCGAAACGTTGGCAATAAAAGTATAAATTGAATTTGTAGAAAGAAATTGACCACATTAGGATAGCTGAAGAACTGAAAATGGCAAGTTTATCTACACTATTATATAAAAAGGAATGTCTTCTTGTACGGTGTCTGTCTGTACGTCTTAATTACTACTTACTAATGAGCTGTATCGAATTGATGATTAGGCATATCAGATTACTCTAATTAAATTACAAATTAAAGTAATTATAATTAGGCATATCTAGTTACTATAATTAAATTACAAATTAAAGTAATTATAATTAGGCATATCTAATTGCTCATATTAAATTAATATATGTAATTATAATCATTAGGCAGCATTATAATGCATTCTCTTCATATTTATATCATGTCATATCCAATTAATATCACACTTTCTTTAGCTCATTAGTAAGTTTAATTAGTAATTAGTTTAAACCAATTATTTTTCTTTATAGAAATAATTTAATTCAAAGATAAAAAAAGAAATTTGTGTAATAAAAAAAAACTTATAAGTATAAAAGAGAATAATTTTTTTTCAGTTGTTTGATGAAAAAAAAAACAAGTATAAATTTCCATAGTAAGATAGGAGAGTTATATGACATCCCTGACATTAAGGCCGTGACATTTAATTTATTTTTCCATTTTCTGAGTAACGACCGGAATCACCTGCAAGTTAGTTCAAAGAGAGTCGAAAGAAATATAAGGTGTTTACGTAATCCATTCAAACTCATAAAGTCGCGAATAACAATTAAAACTATATATATATATATATCATTTTACTCATCATAAATATTCGGCGCTAAACTTCAGACTATAATTTACTGAAATTATAGTAAATTTTGAACATTTATAGAACTTGATAAATGTCATAAATATTAATTATTAGCTTTCTTCTTTCTTTTAATGAACAATTCGTAACGAGTCCATTACATAGCTTGTTTATATCTTGGCAATTATATCTTCCATATAATTAAGATATAATTAATATAATTTTATATTATATTACATTTAATTGAACCTAATTGATATAATTATATACTGTATTACATTTAATTGAACCTAATTAATATAATTATACCTTATATTAGATTTAATTGAACATAATTGATATAATTATACCTTATATTAGATTTCATTGAACATAATTGATATAATTATACCTTATATTAGATTTCATTGAACATAATTAATATAATTATACCTTAGATTAGATTTCACTGAACATAATTGATATAATTATACCTTATATTAGATTTCACTGAACATAATTGATATAATTATACCTTACATTATATTTCATTGAACATAATTGATATAATTATACCTTATATTAGATTTCATTGAACATAATTGATATAATTATACCTTATATTAGATTTAATTGAACATAATTGATATAATTATACCTTATATTAGATTTCATTGAACATAATTGATATAATTATACCTTATATTAGATTTCATTGAACATAATTGATATAATTATACCTTACATTATATTTCATTGAACATAATTGATATAATTATACCTTATATTAGATTTCATTGAACCTAATTAATATAATTATACCTTAGATTAGATTTCATTGAACATAATTGATATAATTATACCTTATATTAGATTTCACTGAACATAATTGATATAATTATACCTTACATTATATTTCATTGAACATAATTGATATAATTATACCTTATATTAGATTTCATTGAACATAATTGATATAATTATACCTTATATTAGATTTAATTGAACATAATTGATATAATTATACCTTATATTAGATTTCATTGAACATAATTGATATAATTATACCTTATATTAGATTTCACTGAACATAATTGATATAATTATACCTTACATTATATTTCATTGAACATAATTGATATAATTATACCTTATATTAGATTTCATTGAACCTAATTAATATAATTATACCTTAGATTAGATTTCATTGAACATGATTGATATAATTATACCTTATATTAGATTTCACTGAACATAATTGATATAATTATACCTTACATTATATTTCATTGAACATAATTGATATAATTATACCTTATATTAGATTTAAACAAAGCTAATTGGTATAATTATATCTTATATAAGTTATATACTAGTAGACCAAATCTCGATAAAAAAGAAAAATAGTTTTAAATATATGTGGTCGAGTAAAGAAAACAATCAGTTGTAATTATATCAATTATACTTTTCACTATTTCAAGTATTAGTTTCCTTCTTTGAAATTAAATAAATAATTTTTGGTACAAAAATATGTACTTTATAATATATAATAGCATTTTACTGGCGTGAAAACCATGTTTTATGACGACTCAACACTTGCGGTTTGTTTCTTTCTTTTCTTTTTGGTGACTGTTAAAAGTCAAGGTGACTAAGGAAGCATGAGTGTTTATTTTTTCTCTTTTGTATTTTAGTTGAATACACACAAGTTCAAAATCAAAGAAGATTAACACAAAAAATTACAGAAACACACTTACAAACTCAGATTCTCGGGCAAACTGTATTCAGGAGAAAAGAGAGAGGAAGACCATGCACATTGTAGACGCAATGGCAAGTAACCCGTTATATATATATATATATATAGTCTTTTTTTCCCATTTCATATCGTAGTTTGATAATTGAGATATATATATATATATATATATATATATATATACAACAGATTCAATAATATATCGACCGTTTGATAGAATAGGTGTGTTATCTAATCGGGTTCGGTCAAATTTTCTAGGTTCAAAAATCAAACTATCATTGCCGACGTTTCGGTTTTATTTTAATACCTTTTTCATAGGCAGAAGTAAGATTTTTTTAAACTAAGAAAATGAATTTTACAGTATTTAAAGGAATAACAATCTTAACCGGACAAAACCTTCGACTAGACTGTCTAGTCTAGAGAGAAAGTACTAGTACTAGACAGTCTAGTCGAAGGTTTTGCCCGGTTAAGATTGTTATTCCTTTAAATACTGTAAAATTCATTCTCTTAGTTTAAAAAAATTTATTACTTCTGCCTATGAAAAAGGTTTTAAAATAAAACCGAAACGTCGGCAATGAGAGTTTGATTTTTGAACCTAGAAAATTTGACCGAATCCCGATTAGATAACACACCTATATATATTAATTATTATTATATACTCTAAAATAATAATGATCCAAAACTAACACAATCAATCAGAAATGATTTTGAAAAGAAAAAAAAAGAATATCATACTATGTACAGAATGTTATAAACTAAATATAGAGAAGTTTGGAGCAAAAGATTGTGCAGAATGTACCTATGCAATCCAGAATTCTAAATGAGGATAGATGTCAATCACAAGTCACTACAATTAGAAAGTATGCTCATTGTAAAATATTTATAAATACATAGATATTTAATTTAATTAGTATATACGATGGAAAATACGATCCGAAACGGACAAATATAGTACAATGTACGAGTATGGAAAGAAACATAGAGAAATTGAGAGCACATACTTACAGTCTTCAACCGTCTCAGAACCAGTGCGCTTAGTATCCTTCTCTTATCTCTCCTGAAGACAGTTCGTACATTGAACTGAATATTGAACATTGAATATATATATATATATATATATATATATATATAATATATACAACTAAAAAATGATTGATCGGGATGCGGTCAGTTTCTTCCACTTTTTAATTCAAACTCTCATTGCCGACGTTTCGATTTTATTCAAAATCTTTTTCATAGGCCTACAAACAGAGGAAAACAAGAATTTTAATACGTACATTTTTAAAACACTAACAAAAGAAGTACACTATGAAAATTAAATACAATCTTGAGTATTGTATTGAAACGTCGGCAATGAGAGTTTGAATTAAAAAGTGGAAGAAACTGACCGCATCCCGATCAATCATTTTTTAGTTGTATATCTGTCACACGGTCGAGAAGTTATTAGTGTATTATATATATATATATATATATATATATATATATATATATATATATATATAAAGATTTAACATAAACTCGTGAAATAACAATCAAAGATCAAACCACAAGACTGCAGTATTGTTTTCCCATTTCTTATTGTGGTTTGATCATATATATATATATATATATATATATATATATATATAAATTAAATGAAACAGTCCAACGGACTTTTGAATAAAATCCAATTAAAAAAGATAGCACACAGATAGACACAGGAATAACTCACTTCTATATTTCGACCATCGTCGTCATCAGGAGGCGATGGTCGAAATATAGAAGTGAGTTTTTCCTGTGTCTATCTGTGTGCTATCTTTTTTAATTGGATTATATATTATATATATATATAATATATATAATATATATATGTATATTTTATTAAAGTAGACGGCAGCTTCCGCATTCACGACCTTTTTGCTGGTGTTCTAGTTTTCTAACTAGTTTTCTTTATGTCATATAACTAGTTTTCATTTATAGGGAATAAATAAATAAATATGTTTACAAGAGAATCTGCTGCCAATATACACTAATATATATATATACCGCTTCTAATCGAGAATATTTTAAGACTTGTGGGGTAGATTTGCAGCCCTAGGTCCTACTGACCCTGTCTTAACAGCAGCTAAAGTCAGTAGCCACAATATCTTCCTCTTATCTGCTAGTCTTCGTAATCAGCATAACCTGTTGACAGCTCCTGTGATGAGGTCTCCGACCTGAGAAAGTGACATGAGAATCAAGCGACATGAGTATCTACCACTCCACAAAAAGGAGATCCTTTCTAGGGGAGAGGTCTCTAAAGCCCTTGAGAAAGAACAGAACTTTTGAAAATTAACATATATGTGACTCTTCAATCAAAGAAATCCACTAAAAAAAAAAAATCAATAGAAAAATGGAAAAGCGCTAATAAAGCTTTTCTCGTATCTTATTTTACCAATATACGGAAATATTGACTAATATACAACTCGAATGGGCAAGAGATAGAATTGAAAATAAAAAAGAAAATATATATATAGGGTGAAAAAGAACGCCTTTAATCCTATAGAAAAGTACTAGACAGACAGCTGCTGCGCTCTGCTGATTTAATTTAACCATACCTGAAATGATATTAACCTTAAAAAAACAAAATTCAATAAAGCTTAATTCTTCAAGTCATTTTTATAAAGAAGATATTCCTTTAGTTCAAAACTAAATTTCAAATTGATTATTCAGTTTAATATTTAATTAACAAACCTTAAAGGACTTGTAGTTTTTACCTGGTTTTCTTATTATCGAAATAACAATTTATATAATAACGAAAATATTAAGCTGAAAAGATTAAAATTTGATTAAAAATATTTATTTTGCTACAAAATTTAATATTCTCCCTAACATGAAAAGCGAAATTTAATTTTAAAAATTCTTTGTTTAATTATGTTGATAAATAATTCTCTAGAATTTGTATTATTACTTTAAGATATATTGTTGTCGTAAATTATAATATATATATATATATATATATATATATATATATTCATGGTGTACGATGATGTATTTATCTTGCTTTACTTATGTCGTTTAATAAATTGTTTTTTAGCCTTGAAAATGCCAAACAACTTTTGGCGAAACGTCGGCTGATCATCAGGAGTTGTATGTTTTATGACCAAAATCCTCAATAACCCCTTATGTGAATATATATATATATATGGTTTAAATAAGTAGTGAGTTTCTGTGATCTCTTTTATATATGTTATTTCTCTGAATCTTGTTTATATATATGTTTATACAAAACTAAAGTTTATCGGGACTTGGTCAGTTCTTCAGGTTCAAATTAAACTCTCATTGCCAACGTTTCAGTTTTTATTTAATACCTTTTTCATAGGCAGAAGTATAAATTTTGAAACAGAAAAACTAAGTATTACATTACAAATTATTTTACAAAGAAAAATAGTCTTTTAAACATTGTTAATAGATGAAAAATTGTGTTATTGACTTTTTGGTTGTCTGGTGAAATTTGGTTACCTTGCATGTTTATTTTAGTTCAGTGTCACGTGTTCATTCAAACTACAGTTGTTGTTGAAATCCACAGACTATTTTCCAGTGTAAAATAATTTATAATGTAATACTTAGTTTTTCTGTTTCAAAATTTATACTTCTGCCTTTGGAAAAGGTTTTAAATAAAGACCGAAACGTTGGCAATGAGAGTTTAATTTGAACCTGAAGAACTGACCGAGTCCCGATAAACTATAGTTTTGTTTCTATTCCACGGTCAATACTTTTATCAATATATATATATATAAAGATTTCACATAAACACGTGGAATAACAATCAATGATCAAACCACAATAAGAAAATGGGAAAACAAGACTAAGATCTTTCAACCGTAACAAGCGGTCTTCTTCAGATCTTCGTCTTGCTTTCCCATTTCTTATTCTGGTTTGATCATTGATATATATATATAGTTCAATATAGACAAAGAAACATAGGGAAATCAAAAGAACACCCTTCAGTCTCTAATTTCTGTTTGAACCGTCTTCAGGAGAGATAAGAGAGGGAAACCAAACGCACTGGTTCAGAGACGGTTGGAGACGTCTGGTTGGGTCTCCAACCATCTCTGAATCAGTGCCCTTGGTTTCCCTCTCTTATCTCTCCTGAAGACGGTTCAAACCAAGAATTAGAGACTGTAAGCGTGTTCTTTTGATTTCTCTATGTTTCTTTGTCTATATTGAACTATATTTGTTCGTTTTGGATCGTATTTCCAACGAAAAAGTATATATATATATATATATAACTTTAAATTACACAAAGCACGACACAGAAAAGAGAATACAAAGAAAACTTACAGAATTCAATATTTCGAACTGTTGTTCGTCATCAGGAGAGTAGACTAGAAGAGAGGATGAAGTGAGAGAGATCTCCCCACGTCGAAGAACGGAGTGCGAATCATATATATATATATACGAAGGCCATCCGGAAAGTAGTACCCGTTTTGGAATAAAATAAAAACGACAGCATTTTAACAAATAATAATGTTTTATTTGTAAAGAACATACTTTAAACTACTTCTCCACATAGTCACCTTGCAAATTTAAGCATTTGTCGTAACGTGTGACGAGTTTTTGTATCCCAGCTTCGTACTCCTCTGCCGCCAGTGTATTTAGATACGTAGTCACAGCTGATTTCAGTTCTTCATCACTTTCAAATTTCGTTCCTGCTAAAAAAAGGCACGAGACCCATGTCTCGTCACCAGTGACAATGCGAGTCAAGAAAGAGTCTCCATCACGAGAGTAACGTTCCAAAAACGTCACTGCTGCAGCCATACGGGTGGATTTGTGTTCGTCAATAAGCATGCGAGGAACCCACCTTGCGCAAATTTTTGCATAATGCAGGTGGTCCTTAACAATTTCATGAATAACTGTTCGTGAAACATTACTGAAATTTTCACTGATCTCATCAATTGTTACGCGCCGATCAGCCTTCACGAATTCGTTAATTGAACTCACCAGTTCGTGCGTAATGACTGACGGCCGTCCGGAACGCTCGTCATCATGGGTGCTCTCTCTGCCCAAGCTGAAATTACGACACCAGCGCCGAACAGATGACTCATCCATAACATTGTCTCCATACACCTCCTTCAATTGACGATGAATATCGCAAGGTTTCACATTTCTTGCGTTAAGAAACCTAATCACAGCTCTAATTTCACAACTGGCGGCGTTCTCTATTTTCTTGAACATTATAAACACTCACAGAAAAAAACCCAGAAGTACCAGCGACCAGTAACTTAGCACACAGACAGCTGAAACAGAACTGAACGTGTTGCAACTTGTCCGGCGGCTACTCTACTCATCAGCGCTCCACACGGCACAAACGGGTACTACTTTCCGGATGGCCTACGTATATATATATATATATATATATATATATGTATACTGATTTATTTTAAATTCTAGTTTATAGAATTTAACTAGTTTATAGTTAGAACTGTGTTCTTTTTAAATTCTAGTTTATATATATATATATATAAATATCAGTAATCATATGTTACTGTTTTATGAATGTAAGATCAGCTTGATTTTTTTTTATTATTTTCAGTATTAGTATTATAAGTGTTTAAAACGTTTCTTTGAATTATTTCCATATTGATTTATTACCTGTTTTAGTGGAAATCATTCAACTTGTGCCGAACTCAATAAACTTTAGGATTCCATATGAACCGAAAGCAATAACATAGACTTCTTTGAAATAGTACTCTTTTTGTTTATCTGGTAAAAACAATATCACCCTCACAATACCGGCACTGCGTATTAGTTGAAAGAAATAAAGAACCAAGATAAAATACACATATTATAAAAATATATTTATTATCATTATCATTATTATGGCTGGAAATTAATCGTGTTAATTATTGTGATTAACGCGATAATTTTTTTAACATTAATTGTCGTAGTAGACGATTAAAGATTAATAGTAAATCACTGATTTTAAACAAACACTTCTCATTTTAAGCAAACATCTTGTCTTGTGATGGTGTAAGCCGACCACTAGTCTATGACAATGTTTTTTGGTATAAACGGAAAAGTCGTTTTAACAAAGGCTTTTCTGATAAACCTCACTTCGACAAGTTGTTTTGTCAATTCACTGATTTTAATCAGTGTTGACAAACCACTCAATTAACCACTATAATATAATAAATTAATATAGGCTGAAAGTAAAAAAAAAGGCCTGTAAAAAAGTTTTAAATAAAAACTGAAACATTGGCAATGAGAGTTTAATTCTTGAACCTCAAGAACTGACGCAATCCGTTCTTCAATATATATATATATATATATATATATATATATATAATATATATATATATATATATATATATATAATATATATATATATATATAATAATATATATATAACAGATTCAATAATATATCGACCGTTTGATAGAATAGGTGTGTTCTCTAATCGGGGTTCGGTCAATTTTCCAGGATAAAAAATCAAACTCTCGTTGCCAACGTTTCGGTTTTATTTAAAACCTTTTTCATAGGCCTACAAACAAAGGATAATAAGAAATCACATATCAACATCAAACATATACACAATATGAAAATGGATTGTTACAACTCATGAATATTACAAGCAGAAATATTTCAGAGATACATAAAACATATATTACTTACAGAAGTAAGAATTTTTTAACTAAGAAAATGAAATTTACATTATTTAAAGGAACAACAATGTTAGCCGGACAAAACCTTCGACTAGACTAATAAGATAACATTACAAATAACCTCAACACTGTTCACTCAAGGAACTAAATAAATCAAATTTCACTAAACCTCAGCACAACACTCCAGAATAAATATTACTTAAATTAGTAATATCACTTCTATGATTAATCGAACTTAGATCCTTTTAATATATAACATCTCAAGTGTCTTCCTTCTTTGTTCATCTTTTTCTTTTTCTATTATAGTTGTATCTTCAAAATCGAACGTGTGACCCTCGTTTATTGCATGCCCAGCTAAGGCTGTTGCGTTACTTTTATTTGTTCTTATGGAATAATTATGTTGGTACAACCTTTCTTTGAGAAAACGACTAGTTTCACCATAGTAACACTTGTCACAGTCTTTACATTTGATGGCATAAATGAGGTTACTTTGTAACTCCTTCGGTATTTTTTCTTTCAAATTTGAAAATAAAGATTTATTTTTTCTTTTATTATAAAATGCCAGTGTAACTTCAGGTACGTTTCGTTTGAACACTTTTCTAATTGATTGTGATAAGCCCTCAACATAAGGAAATTTGAAATACTTCCTATTTATAACTTCCAGTTCAGCATGATCTTCATTTGAATGTGCTGGTTGCTGTCTTAAATATCTTAACCAATATCGTTCAACTAAGTTCTTCGGATAACAATTTTTCTGTAACAATAATTTCACCCTTTTCTTATTTTCATTTAAAAAACATGGACTACTTATTTCAATAACTTTTTTAACCAAATTTTGGACGCAATTTAATTTTTGGTTTATAGCATGAGAAGAATGGTAGTTCAGGATTCTTGCAGCACTGGTAGGTTTTTTAAACCAATCCGTTAAGATATTGCCATTTTCACCTCTTACAACTTTCACATCTAAGAATGGCAGATTTCCATCTTTCTCTACTTCACAAGTGAATTGTAGACGATTATGAAAAGAATTAAATATATTTAATACATTCTCTTCTTCTCCCTTTTCAATAATTAAAAACAAATCGTCCACATATAATTTAATAAATTTCACCTTCGTACCTAATTTATTGATACTGTTTTCCAATAGTTCAATCATAACTATATTTGCGAGAACTGGTGAAATTGGTGATCCCATTGGTAATCCATATTTTTGTTTATAAATAGTACCATCAAAGGTGAAATACCTTGCTTCACATATAAGGTCCAGTATAGAAAGGAAAACCTTTTTCGACATTCCAACCTGTGAACTAATCTTATTCCACTGTTTATTTACTAAATCAAATGCTAGATCTAAAGGTATATTAGTAAACAACGACTGAACATCTAGTGAAATCATAATTACGTCATCACTTAGTATTTGATTTGAAAGGGCTTGTTTGAATTCTAATGAATTTTTTTTTACATTCAATTCATTCTTGTTAGTAATGTAACTAAGATATTTCTCTATATATTTAGACAGTTCATAAGTTGGACTTCCAATGAACGACACGATAGGACGGAGAGGATTTGTTTTTAATTATTGAAAAGGGAGAAGAAGAGAATGTATTAAATATATTTAATTCTTTTCATAATCGTCTACAATTCACTTGTGAAGTAGAGAAAGATGGAAATCTGCCATTCTTAGATGTGAAAGTTGTAAGAGGTGAAAATGGCAATATCTTAACGGATTGGTTTAAAAAACCTACCAGTGCTGCAAGAATCCTGAACTACCATTCTTCTCATGCTATAAACCAAAAATTAAATTGCGTCCAAAATTTGGTTAAAAAAGTTATTGAAATAAGTAGTCCATGTTTTTTAAATGAAAATAAGAAAAGGGTGAAATTATTGTTACAGAAAAATTGTTATCCAAAGAACTTAGTTGAACGATATTGGTTAAGATATTTAAGACAGCAACCAGCACATTCAAATGAAGATCATGCTGAACTGGAAGTTATAAATAGGAAGTATTTCAAATTTCCTTATGTTGAGGGCTTATCACAATCAATTAGAAAAGTGTTCAAACGAAACGTACCTGAAGTTACACTGGCATTTTATAATAAAAGAAAAAATAAATCTTTATTTTCAAATTTGAAAGAAAAAATACCGAAGGAGTTACAAAGTAACCTCATTTATGCCATCAAATGTAAAGACTGTGACAAGTGTTACTATGGTGAAACTAGTCGTTTTCTCAAAGAAAGGTTGTACCAACATAATTATTCCATAAGAACAAATAAAAGTAACGCAACAGCCTTAGCTGGGCATGCAATAAACGAGGGTCACACGTTCGATTTTGAAGATACAACTATAATAGAAAAAGAAAAAGATGAACAAAGAAGGAAGACACTTGAGATGTTATATATTAAAAAGGATCTAAGTTCGATTAATCATAGAAGTGATATTACTAATTTAAGTAATATTTACTCTAGAGTGTTACGCTGCGTTTTAATGAAATTTGATTTATTTAGTTACTTTGAGTGAACAGTATTGAGGTTATTTGTAATGTTATCTTATTAGTCTAATCAAAGGTTTTTTCCGGTTAAGATTGTTGTTCCTTAAACATTTAAATTTTATTTTCTTAGTAAAAAACTTCTTGCTTCTGTAAGTTATATTGTTTTATGTATCTCTGAAATACTTTTGCTTGTAATATTCATAAGTTGTAACAATCCATTTTCATATTGTGTATATGTTGGATGTTGATATGTGATTTCTTATTATCCTTTGTCTGTAGGCCTATTAAAAAGATTTTAAAAAAAACCGAAACATCGGCAACGAGAGTTTGATTTTTTATCCTGGAAAATTGACCGAACCCCGATTAGAGAACACACCTATATATATATATATATATTATATATATATATATATATATATATATATTATATATATATATCGACGCTCTGCCTTCCTACGAGATTCGTCTCCTCCTGATGACGACGATGGTCGAAATATAGAAGTGAGTTATTCCTGTGTCTATCTGTGTGCTATCTCCTTTTTAATTGGTTTATATATATATATATATATATATATATATATATATATATTGGTATAAATAGGCAGCAGATCCTCTTTTAATTATGTATCATTAAAATTAACATAGATTTTAATTTAACATGTCACTTGGCCTTTCTTGAATTTCTCGGACTTTCAACTCTCTTATTCTAACCGCTTGTTTCTTGTTCATTATTGACCTTTGACCTTCTCTTTATATTAACCTGTACTATCCTTTTAATCTATTTATAGCAATGACTAAGCATGAGTCATCGATTTTAATTTAACATGTCACTTGGCCAACTTCTTTTCCAGTTGAACCCTGTTAGCAGGAGGTTAGTTCGTAGGATCGAATCTCTCAGTCTTAAGATCGTGAATGCCGAGACTGCGGTTAATTTTAATGATATATATATATATATAGGTGTGTTCTCTAATTGGGATTCGGTTAGTTTCGGTCAAAAAGACCGAACCCCGATTACAGAACCACCTATTCTATCAAACGGTCGATATATTATTGAATCTGTTATATATATATATATATATATATATATATATATATATATAATATAAGTATATTTTGTATATATATATATTTTGTGTATATATATATATATATATATATATTGTATATATATATATATATATATATATATAAACTTATAAATGCATAATTTATTTATATACTGATGTTTAAACCAACAGGAAGTATATTTATTATATAAATTTAAAATTTATCGTTTTTTATTACTTAACAGAATATTAAAAGCCCTGGGATATTGTTAAGTGAGAATAAATATTCTATATTTCCTGGAAATTCTGAATAAAACATGTAGAAATGATTTATAAGTTTAATGTACCAGAAATTATTAATATCTTTTAAATACTTATTCACGCATCACTGAACCATCAAATATCTCTAATCCGCGATGTATTTATTATTAATTCAAGTTGATTTATACATAAATATAAATAAATTAAAAATGATTTTCGGAATTTAATTTGCGAAATTAAACAAAAATTTCGATTAATTGTAGCAAGTACAGGATGACTTAACATGTTTTTGTTATTAAAGAAATCAATAGCTGGTTGTTTATCATGAATGGTTTTTGTGCACTATCAGCGTGAAGCGGCATTTTTTAATATTGTATCTGATATAGGGACGCAATGCAATGCTATGATTATAGAAGCATCATTGGAAGGATTTTATTTATTTTTCTCTAGACGGATATTCTATTATTCTGTGAAATTACTAAAATCAGGGTAAACTATGCGTAATTTAATGTTTCCAGTTTATCTTTTTTGTATATGCTCTGACGTATTAACCAAGTGGACTGAGAGCACAAAATCCGCGCAGGGGAAGCAATTCTTCTTCTATGATTATAGACCATCAGTGGAAGGTTGTTGAATAAGTTTTGTCGTTCGATAAGAAGAACACAATATTATGATTCAAAATACATAACGGTATGAGGTTCACCTCGGACACCCCAAGTTTTGGGTGGCAAAACTTGGAGGTGACAAAATGGCAACACGTTAAATCGTCGGCCTGATTTGATGTTTTGGTGTAATGGCTGGAAAGCTAAGGTGCACAGCGATCAAAACAGGTTCAAAATACAGTTTATTATTCAGTATAATCTCCCTGAACATTAATGTATTTCCTCCAACGATCCTCCAATCTGTGGATCCCATCCCTGAAGTGCATTCCGGAAGGTCTGCAAAATACCGTTATGACTTTTGTTTATTTTTCTCTTGACGGATATTCTATTATTCTGTGAAATTACTAAAATGAGAGTATACTATGCGAAATTTAATGTTTCCAGTTTATCTTTCGTGTATATGCTCTGACGTATTAACCAAGTGGACTGAGAGCACAAAATCCGCGCAGGGGAAGCAATTCTTCTTCTATGATTATAGACCATCAGTGGAAGGTTGTTGAATAAGTTTTGTCGTTCGATAAGAAGAACACAATATTATGATTCAAAATACATAACGGTATGAGGTCCACCTCGGACACCCCAAGTTTTGGGTGGCAAAACTTGGAGGTGACAAAATGGCAATACGTTAAATCGTCGGCCTGATTTGATCTTTTGGTGTAATGGCTGGAAAGCTAATGTGCACAGCGATCAAAACAGGTTCAAAATACAGTTTATTATTCAGTATAATCTCCCTGAACATTAATGTATTTCCTCCAACGATCCTCCAATCTGTGGATCCCATCCCTGAAGTGCATTCCGGAAGGTCTGCAAAATACCGTTATGACTTTTGTTTATTTTTCTCTTGACGGATATTCTATTATTCTGTGAAATTACTAAAATGAGGGTATACTATGCGAAATTTAATGTTTCCAGTTTATCTTTCCTGGATATGACCTGACGTATCAACCAGTGGACTGACAACACGAAATCCTCCCAGGGATACACGAAGCAACAGTGATATCGCTTCCCCTATGTTTACAGAGCAGTAGAAGCATTTTACTTCACCAAGAAAATAAAATGGTAAGTTTTTTATTATATCTTTATATTTGAAAAGTAAGTATAGTATAACCAGGCCAGGTTAGCTCAGTGGTTAATGACCTCGCACGTTAGTCCACTGGGCTGATAGTCCGGAGGTTCGATCCCCATCTGGCCCTCGATTTACTCACGCTGAAGATGAATAAATCTAAGTACGTCATCCCTCGGAGAGAATGTTATAAGCCGTCGGTCTCGAGCCTCTATGATATCATGTACTCATTATAGACCCCCTACTCTAAATGCACTTGAGTTAGTCAACATTTAGGACTCCCAATAATGTAGAATCAGCGATCAAATAAAAAGCCGGTAAACGGCTAACGTTAATACCCGCTAAGGGATCAGTTTAAACAATAAAAAAAATTATAGTAAAAAATATATCTATTTAAATGAAATTTCTACATTTTTTGAAAAAAATTGCTACCCCAGTCACAAAAGTCACCACACGCCCCTGGTATGCGGCTACCTAACTAGCCAAAATGGAGTTGAACAGTTGTTGATATCCTTGCAACGAATAATAGTAGTCATTTGTTGTTTACAAAAACAAAGAAACAAAGAGCGTTGATTGCATAGGCTTTCGAGAGATGTCTGGATTTCTGCAAGTCTAATAATAATAAGTATTGCGTAATTACTATATATAAATTAATAATTATATGTATATATATATGTAGTAGCAGTTTGATAGTATTTGATAATATTGAGTAGCAGTTTGCTTCTCAACGCGAGTACTTCGCACTTCTTCCCGATGACGACGGATGTCGAAATATCGAAGTGAGTTCTGTAGTGTCTTTCTGTGTTCTTTTCTCTGTGTTAAATTGTATATATATATATATATATAATGACCAAAAATTGTTTTTGGCCTCTTCTATTTTATTCTATGTTTTGTTATTGAGGGCTAGGTCAAATAAAAGAAAATAAACTCCTTCCTAGGCCAACGTTTCGATGTATTTGTACATGTATATGTATGATGTATATGTACAAATACATCGAAACGTCGGCCTAGGAAGGAGTTTATTTTCTTTTATTTGACCTAGCCCTCAATAACAAAACATAGAATATATATATATATATTGTAATAAAACAAAATAAACATATATATAATATATATATATATATATATATATATATAAAACCTCAGTGGAACTCACCCATTAACTATATATATATATATTATATATAAATATATATATATATATATATATAGTTAATGGGTTAGTTCCACTGAGGTTAGTAATATTAGAATTAGTAATAATACATTCCGTCATACCTCGTAAAGTCTCTGAAAAGCTCGACCGGTTTCGGGTCCGTCTGGATCCCATCTTCAAGAGCACCTAACTGACTGTGAATGTTGTTTTCCTATAACCTACCTACCTATATATATATATATATATACAATTACAAGAAACGGTCCAGCGGACTGTTTTAAATAAAATAAATTCAAAACGAAGGAAACACACAGAAAGACACAGACATAATATCGATCTGAGTTATATCGTGTCTTTCTGTGTGTTTCCTTCGTTTTGAATTTATTTTATATATATATTGTAATAAAACAAAAGTTCAAGTAAAACATGAATTTTTGAAAAATAATTTTTTTATATATACTGATTTATTATTGATATAGCTTCCCGACGACTAATTCTTAAAAGTTTCAAGATGGGGTTCTTTGAACCGCTGAGTCAGGCTAGGCTGCCTTGTTGACAAGTTACCTTTTAGCCACCTCCATTGAAAGCATGGAGGTGCCCGAGGGCATCTCAAGGAACGTAATGCTAAGCACGAATTCTGACAGTTACTCCGCAAAACAGTACCTAGGACACGGGTAATAGACAAGGTAAAGCCCGGGTAACTTGAGGAGATGATTACCGATAAGGTACTCAAAATTGCCTTATCGGTTGCACCTTAACTAAAGAACACATATAACGAAGACATATAAATACACAATCAAGACTAACTCAACTTATCGCTACGCCTCAAGGTTCTAAAATATTCCCTCGAGGTGGAAACTAAACTAACTTATAACTAAGAAACACTCAATATTAAAAGACTAAAAACTAATATAATGTCCGACAAGGTACTCGATATTCCCTTATCGGTTGCTTAAACTAAAGGACACAGGACATATAAATAAACTTACAGAACGAGCACAACTTACGTTAAGCTGTCTGTCTTAAGCCTGCTAGATGTCAGGCACTTTTTAAAGAAGCCTTCTCTAAGTATACCAGAGTTAGGTAAGATTTAGTATACCCAGAGTTACCCCGGAGAAAAATATTTAAAAAAAAAATAGAATTACGATACTGATGTAAGTTACGCATTCATATATAAATTCATTCATATATTCATATATAAATAATTTAAGTTTATTACTTATTAATAAATGTAGAATATCCATTGTGTGGTATCAAGTGTGTTTCTTGTGTGAGTGCCACTGCAACCTAACCTAACCTAATCACCTTATTTGTTAACATGATTAACAAATTACAACTTCCATTCGATAATTTTAACAAAATATTGAATAACTAATCAAAACACATTTTTACAGTTATTAGATATTTTGTCAACGCATTCTAAACCTAAAAGATTTTATTTACTGATCTTTAAGAAGCTTTTAATGTAAATTACTCGAGTAAAAAAAAAATAATTGCACTAAACAGTGTTTGATTCTTGTGAACTTTAGTCCTCTCGGTGAAATTAACAGCTAACTATAAGTCAATTGTTGCCAACTTCAACAATTTAAATGACTTTCTCTTATAGGGCTATTTTAAAGTCGTCAAGTTTAAGTCATTAAAACTTAATTGAAGCAAGTCAATTAGATTTTTCCTTATTGGTCTTCATCAGTATAATAGAAAACTTTGGATTTTTTTTTTTTTTTGTTTCTAAAGCTATAACATCTTGGGATTTAAGTGAAAAATATTTTTAAAGTATTTTTCATCAAAAATTTGACTGGTATAATCAATATATGTTATTATGTAATTTGGTATACCCATTTTTTTACCTTGGGGAAAAATATTAAAATAATGGAATTTCGATAGTAATGGAATCTACGAAATGATATGATTGATATTAGTTACTGATTGTTGTCACGCGTGCTCGCGCATAAACACACAGGCATCATTGAAAAAAAAAAAAACTTCATAAAACGACTTCTGGGACCTCAAAACATGTAATTCTGTCAAAATCTCAACATCAAATTTTTCATGACCCACAATACTTTAGTAGTTATAGTTATAGTATACTATACTTTAGTAGTTATAGTTATAGTATACTATACTATATACTATAGTAAATTAAAAACAGTTTACTAATGAAGAACTAAAAAATAATCTATAAAACATATATTTTCTGTCATGTTTATGATAAAACAGCCCAAATTTGCTTTTTTATTTTTTTTTAAACAAGAAACGAGTTTGGATTTGTTAAATAATAGAATTCTAATCAATTTTTGGTTAAATTTAAACTATTAACTTTATACCATTATTAGGAGTCGTAAGTTTAATTTGAGGTTATTTAGAATGGATTCAATCGAACTCTCTTAAAACCGCCTAAGGCGAAAATGAATCTCAGAAAGCAGTTCTTCTGTATTCAGTTAAAACTTAAAGTATTTTAGTCTTCTTCGCTTTTCCTTTAGTTTAAAGTAGCACAAAAACTTTAACTATCTTTTAAAAACAACCCTTGAGCAACAAAACTGTCTTTTTTATCTTTTAAGGGTTGAAAATAAATTGTTTAGGAGACTTTAAAGTAATATATATATATATATATATATGCTTAAAATAAATCTGATGAATTCGGTGTTTCAGCAACTTTTGTTCAAATTGTTAAAAAAAAAAAAAAGTTCCTTATAAAAATTATTTTTTTTTAGTGAAAATGTTGCTTGAAATACGTTAAAATGACTTTAACGATGATCTGTTTGAAATATTCGGGGGAAAAAAATGCATGAGTTAATCATTTTGTTGTACGTCATAAAAAAGATGAATTTGAAAAAGTAATAGAGAATTCAAACAGTAATGAAGCTGGTATATGGCTCTGAAGGTAGAATCGTTTTATTGATGCTGAAGAAACTTTATAAATAGTAGGAAAGTTATATTTTTAATAAATTTTATATCTGTAGTGTTTTTTTTTTCTGCTGTCGTGTCTGTTGTTGGTGTTTATATTCGTGCTTGTTACTGGTGGATTTACGATATTACAATATGTCAATGTGTCTAGGACATAGCTTAAGTAGGGTAAAATATATCGAATCAATTTCTCTGACAAATCCTTACTTGGCACAATAAATAAAATAAACTTAAGCCTCGAATTTCCGTACTAGTAGACATAGAAACAGGTATGGAAACAGAAAATTTTGAAAATTGGTAACACTGGTGAGTGGTAGTCTAATGCTGGGTAGGGTAGGCTAAGTGGTTGACAGCATACCAAGTCTATATGTATATACATAGTTATCAATGATCAAACCACAATATGAAATGAGAAAACAAGACTAAGATCTTTCAACCGGGTTGAAAGATTATTTTCAATACCCAAAACATTTTCAGTTGGGTTTTTGACTCTGATGAAGACCGCTTGTTACGCTTGAAAGATCTTAGCTCCCCCCCCCCCCCTTCATATTGTGGTTTGATCACTGATTGTTATTTCACGTGTTTATGCCAAGTAATTTTATCAGTTGGCTTGCGAGTCACATGCGGTTCTTTGAAGGTTTATTTGCGGCTTTCAGATAATATACCCGAGTTCTATTTTCATTTTTGTGTTATGATATTTTAAAAAAATTATTATCGTTCCGAATGTACTTTTTGCATACCTTTTAAATACGTATTTCATTGGGTCTCGTAAAACAATTGGTATTTCAAGGAGCTTGGCCACCTGTGTAATGGTAAATATAGCGAACACAGAGTAATTAAGTAAATGAACGCCCCTAGTGGGGCCATGCAGTCCTATAGCGAACACAGAGTGATTAAGTAAATGACCGCCCCTAGTGGGGCCTTGCAGGCCTACCACAGACTGCATTGGATTTATATCCACAGGTTCTTTAAACCAGGGGCTACAAAGGCCACTGACCTTACCTGCAGCTGAGCAGGTTCAGTAGGACCATTGGTGCGGAGTTTGATCAGAAACTCTTAAAATAAGTCGGTACTACGGGCGGCGGGGGCCCCTGGAGGGTTTACTCTGCAGCCTGCATCAGAGGTCTGACTCGTAGTGGCTGTTGGTTCTCACCCAAGTTGGATAGACCCTTGTGGTCGCTGTGTGAGAAGCCAGTCACTTCTCGGGATACATGCTTAGCATACCGGTGAGCTAGAGACCCCAAACACCTACCAGTGGGAACGGACCATGAACTCAACTGATTGAACTGTACAGCTGGTACTTGCCTTGTACAGGATCTTCCTTTTGACAGGATCTCAGAGTATGGTTGATTAGATACCACATCTTTCGAGCCTTTTTATGTACATTACGAATAGAGAGACCTTTAAGGTTCTCTAGCACTTACTGACACAGACCAGCTGACGATTAGCCAACGAAAGATTTGCAATCTCTCTATGATCCGTTCACTATGGTACTAAAGATTCCTCATAATCATGCCCTGAGGAGGTCTGATGAATTATCAGTAGCAAGTCATGGTCTCAGGGTAACGGGGGGGGGGGGGCATCCTGGGTCTCATCGTGGACCCCTGGGGGGTACATATGGACAACGGTGAGAATCAATAGTCCAAAATATATATACCAATGGTCAAAAAACAGGGGAAAATTACCTCAAATGGGGGTAATTAATTAATTAATTAAATGAAAAGACCATTAATTAATTAAAAGAGATTATTCAGGTTTTTGGTTACCTTGTTGGCAAGCGACTGGTTGAGATAGACAACTCTAGAATCATGATCTATTCTAAAAGGCAATGGTGTCTTTGGTGCTACAGTAGGATATATTATTAAAGATAATAATAATACATGCATATTATTATTACCACTGAGGTTAGTATAATTTATATTATTAATATGGCAAACCGTCATACCTCGTACGATGATGTTGGAGTCGTTGGAGCGCTTTCGGACGTTGTCCATCTTTAATCACAATTAACGAACTCCTAAAGTTAGTTAGTTGCGATTGAAGATGGACAATGTCCGAAAGCGCTCCAACGACTCCAACATCATCGTTCGAGGTATGATGGTTTGCTATTTTAATAATATAAATAAAATAGAAATCTTGGAGGGCAATAAACGTGCTGCAAATGTAGAAATACCAACTCAAAGGAAAGCTGGATAAAATAATGCATTGAGGATTACCACGATCTATAAAACCATGAAAACGTAGAGTGTTGGCAGTAATATCAAATAAATAATTCTCATGAATCGTAAAAGTAGTCCTTAAACTGTTTGTTATGTTGGAAGCCTGGCCATTAATTAATTAAAAGAGGTTATTCAGGTTTTTGGTTACCTTGTTGGCAAGCGACTGGTTGAGATAGACAACTCCAGAATCATGGTCTATTCTAAAAGGCAATGGTGTCTTTGGTGCTACTGTAGGAGCACCAAACATCAGCTCTGCCCTTTCCAAGCCATAGCTAAGTGGGTCTCCTTCAGCATCAGTTCCTCGGACTCTTGTGATTACCGAGCCAACAGGCTCTGTTGAAGGGATCTGCCATTCTCTGTCCAAAACGAGTACAGGTGGAGAGTTATCCATTCCCCAGGCCTCACCTGCAAGACAGCAGAAAATAAAACATATGTTAACTACAACAATCTTAGTAGGTCTACACTCAACTTTACTACAAAAAAAAATTATAAATAAGTAACAATTAACAATATATATAGTCACTATGATTTATAATGAAAAGAAACAGGTATGTTTGAATTATACGTATTTGTTTTGAAAAATTTTGGTTTTCTTTGATGATGACTGTATATGTGTACGAGTACTGTAATAAGATGAAAGTCTGGGACTAATAACAACAGTCTAAAATTAGATCCTTGGTGCAGTGATTTGTGACTTATTTTACCGTCTTTTTCCAAAAATAAGACACTGTCTTACTTTATTTTTAGGTCAAAAACCCTAATTAAAATAATGTGTAAAATATAATTCGTTAGAAAATGCTGTTCAATTTAGTAGATATTTCAAGATGTTTTAATATTTAAGAATCGTTTGAAATAAAATATTCTGAGAAATTCCTTGTTTAACTTTACAGTTCGTTTGAAGCAGTCTACTTAGACAAGAAGTATTCATTTAACGATAGCTACCGTTGTTTTCCGAAAATAAGACACCGTCTTACTTTATTTTTAGGTCAAAATCCATGCTAGGGCTTATTTATTCTCGGGTGGAGGGCTTCAAGCACATTAAGTAGATTTATATATTTTTGTTTAATATTTATTTTTATACAGATATTTAAATTTATTCGATTACAGCCATATCATCTTCTGGAACATCGTCATAAATTATCAAAATTTTAAATTCCGTTTTGATTTTCCTCCAAATCTATTTCCTGTAGAATCATTGGTCTGAATCTCTCATATTTTGCAATATAGCTGTGGTTAAATTAATACTTCTTGTCTAAATAGCCTCCTTGAAATGAACTTTAGAGGTAAACAAGGAATTTCTTGTAATATTTTGTTTCAAAGAATTCTCTGAAATATTAAGACAGCTAGAAATACTCGTACCATTTATATTCAACAGGATTTTTTTTAACGAATTATATTTTCCTCATTATCTTAACTAGGGCCTATTTTCAGGGGAGAGCTTATAGTCCAAAACGACCCGAAAATCACGCTAGGATTTATTTTGGGGGGTTGTCTTATTTTCGGTGCCTTTGAGAGCTTTTTTTAATATCTCATGACCTTTGAAAGTCACATTATCTTCTATGAATCCCCAATTATCATTTACATGATAATTCTCAGAAAAATTAGAATATAGATGTATGCTTTCTATATATATATATATATATATATATTTGTTGAATGAGAAAATTCCAAGAAAATACAATTCAGTTGCAGTAATCTCTCACATTTCGCGGATAATGGGGACTCAAAGACACCCGCTAAAAGCGAAAATCCGCGAATAATAGACGCGCCTTTATAAAAGCCTCTAAACAACGATCTTTACAACAGAGAGAGAATCCTGACCTTACTGAATACTGTACTGTCTTGTAAATAAAAATGAAAAACAAAAAGAAAAAAATATCAAATAATAAAAAAAAATTACGTCTTAACCGACAATAAGAGAGAAAGAGAGAGAGAATTATACCCTTAATGTATTGTACAGTAAATAATAATGCAAGTAAATAAAATAAAAAAAATTCCTGACTATCCTTTATTTTAATTTATAGATGAAAATTCCTATTTTTTTATTTGTATTTTTTTTGATATTTTTATTATTCTCTTGTTACAATTGATTATGTTTTAATATTTATCATTAATGTTTAGTGAACAAACGATCTATCATTGAATAGAACGCACTTAATTTGTATGGCATGAGACGAAAGGAGGAGGCGTGTATGACAGAGTCCGTGAAAGTGGGTTTTCAAAAAATGTTAAAAATTCAAGGAGTTTTTTATGCCGAGTTATAGTTAAATCTAAGAAATTTAATGAATTAAATTTTGTTGGTTTATCCATTTTACCTCAGAATAATGTTTAGTGTTTATTGTATATTTTTTAATAGAATTTAAAATCTGTATACTTTATACTTAAACATTAGCTTTTTAAAATATTTTTATTATACTGTAGAATATATTCTGACACAGCAAGTCACTGGTTGTTTCATATCTTTCTCGACAGTACAAGAAGAATCCTGTATATTTTCTTCTCTAATACTAACTACTATACTTTTTCATTACGAGTTGTATTTTTTTTTTATTTTTTTACTTTAATTACAGTTAAATCTTTTTTTATATTTTTTTAATTTTTCATTGAACATTTCAGGACTCCGCGAAACATTGAACTCGCGAAAACTGAACCGCGAACTGGCGAGGGATTACTATATATTCATAACATGTATTGAAAATGTATTTTTTTTTCTATAAAACACGAATATTTTATTACGAGTGTACAAGCAGTTATTGTGTGGTATTTACTCATGATTTTAGAGGAAAAGAAACACTAAGGCTTCTTATGTGGTGGAGAGGGGGGGGGGGGCAGGGTAACTCAGTGGTTAACGTACTCGCCTCTGGGCTGGTAGTCATGGGTTCGATTCCTATCAGGTCCTCTATTTATTCACGCAGCAGATGAATACTGAGTTTCTCAGTACGACGTCCCTCGGAGAGAAAGTTAAGCCGTCGGTCCCGAGCCTGTACGATGTCGACACCCACTTTGGTCCTCAATTTATTTTCGGAGGAAGTGAAAAAAAAATCACTGAGTCTGAACAGTGCCAGGTACTCGTTAAAGATCCTTATTCTAAGTACACTTAAGTTATTTACGCGGGATGTGAATAAATCCTGAGCAGTTCATCCCTCGGAAAGGACGTTAAGCCGTCGGTCCCGAACCTCTATGATTAGACGGCCAAACCCTTGAAAAAGACTGACAAGACACGACACAATGAGACCAAACGACCACAAAATGACGTAAACGGACGAACCACAAAAAAAAAAGTACAGACATTTACTTACTGACCCCACCACCACAGCAGGACAAAAATTCAGCAGTAGTAGGTCCGTGACCTGGAACTGCTAATACAACGTGCACAACAGTGCGCGGAAAGAATCGTTGGTCGTTGGTCGTTGATGTCAGGTACTCGTTAAAGATTTTTATTCTAAGTCCCTTCATCCCTCGGAAAGGACGTTAAGCCGTCGGTCCCGAGCCTCTATGATGTCAGGTACTCGTTAAAGATCCCTACTCAAAATGCACTTGAGTTATGCAAAATTTAGGACTCACAATGTAGAATCTGTAGAATCACGATCAAACAATAAACCTGCAAACAGCTGACGTTATCACCCGCTAGGGAGATCGGTTTAAACAATAAACCAAAAAGTCTTCATACACAAAAAGTATTTATATCATACAACACGTTTCGAACAGTAGTGTTCATCATCAGGTTACATCTGCCTGAGTAAGGCATTGTTGACTAACAAGCCTTACTAACGTCGCTTTACTGAAGCAGATGTAACCTGACGTTGAACACTAAGCGTTCGAAACGCTTTGTATTTTTAAATCCTTTTTGTTTGGAAAGACTTAGAGTATTTTCCTCTCTAATCATGAATGTTTTCCTTGTTTATACTTTTCATATTTGTATACTGATAAATTAAATAAAAAAATATTCAAATATATTCCTCAATTTGCATTAATTTTCATTTTGTAATATTGTTCTAAGAGCAGAAAAGTATTGCTCATTTATTATTTCTCACCCATTTTAGTAATGAAAGTGCCACATTACCTGGTTGCTTTTCCATTGAGAGTCCTATATGTTGTTTAACTCAAGACTAGGGATTTGGCTCATTTAATATTTGGCACCCATTTCAGTAATGGACGAGCCACATTTCCTGGCTTATTCAACTTTTCAATAAAAAAAGAGTCCAGTTCTTTTATTATAAAAGATCAGGATTGATTGCTTACATCTTCTCAGACGAACGGTGACATCAGATTTTCTATTTCCCACATGAATAATATAGTATATTTACCAAAAGCCGAACATCTTGAACATTAAAGGCAAGCACGCTAACTATTACTCTTTACCAGATCCCTTTTATATTACTACTGTTTTCTATATCTAATTTCTTTTTACTTCTTCTAGGATCCACTTCAGTTAAGTCTTGTCATTTTTGTTCAACCGCAATACCGATATAAATAACATGCAAAATTCTGATGTTATTACAAAATATAATTCGTATATCTGATTATATTTAATCTTGTAATGTGTACAGAAAGACATAAAACTGAAGATAGGCATAATGGTGAATTTTTTGCTTATGATCTCTATGCCATACATTATATAGGTCAAGTATCACCAACCTTTTGTGAACTGGGGGCCAGTTGGTAATTTTCTTTTATTGTTTAAAGCAGCGTTTCACAAAGTGGCGGTGGTTTGATATGGGGGGGGGGGGTGTGCGGTAACGCAAAAATAGGCGGTTGGGGGGCAGTAACGCAAAAATATGCGGTTTGGGGGCGGTAACTAAAAAATAGATGGTTGGTGGCGACAGTGTAGCTAATGTAGCAGCGCGCTGCTACAATACTTACACCGTCGTCCCAAACTGTTGGCGGTAACCATCAAAAACCATACTAGGAATAAAAATTAGAAATAAAATTTCAAAAGATATGCCGCTCTTTTACCTGAGGATTAAGGGTCAGTCCCCGTCGAAAGTAAAAGAGAGTTTTCGGTCAAAATAAAGGGAATAAAAAGATAAGCTGCTCTTTCACGTATGTCCTATGGATTAAGAGGTCAGCCTTGATCGGAAGTAAATGAGTTTTCAGTCGAGATAAGAATAAAATGATCGTTACCTATATAAATAGTAGACCGCAATCTCAATTCTGTAAAGATAGATTGTGGCTGTAGATTGCATGACAACTAGAGGATGTTTTTTTTTACTTTTTCTTACAGTACTTCTTTCTTTCCCCAAACATCCCTTTCTGGACATTAGTCCTTTTTTATGGGGTAGGGGGCGCTGGCAGGCTATTCTAGAAGACAAGGGGGCGCTGGCAGTCTATTATAGAAGACAAGGGGGCGCCAGCCTGAAAAAGTTTGGGAAACCCTGGTTTAAAGGAATCCCCTAGCGGGTGATAACGTTAGCCGTTTACCGGCTTTTTGTTTTATCGGTGATTCTACAGATTCTACATTGTAAGTCCTAAATTTTACCTAACTAAAATACATTTCGATTAGGGATCTTTAACGAGTACGTGACATCGTACAGGCTCGGGACCAACAACTTAACATCCTCTCCGAAATTTCATTTTTACCGTAATATTTTATTCCTAAAATGAATAAATATACTCTATAATTTTTTTCATACGAAATTTCATTTTTACCGAAATATTTTATTCCTAAAATGAATAAATATACTCTATAATTTTTTTCATACGAAATTTCTTCTATACGAAATTTCATTTTTACCGTAATATTTTATTCCTAAAATGAATAAATATACTCTATAATTTTTTTCATACGAAATTTCTTCTATACGAAATTTCATTTTTACCGTAATATTTTATTCCTAAAATGAATAAATATACTCTATAATTTTTTTCATACGAAATTTCTTCTATACGAAATTTCATTTTTGCCGTAATATTTTATTCCTAAAATGAATAAATATACTCTATAATTTTTTTCATACGAAATTTCTTCTATACGAAATTTCATTTTTGTCGTAATATTTTATTCCTAAAATGAATAAATATACTCTATAATTTTTTTCATACGAAATTTCTTCTATACGAAATTTTTAATTTTTGCCGTAATATTTTATTCCTAAAATGAATAAATATACTCTATAATTTACTGAATACATACTTATTGAACACCTAACTATATTACTTCATTTGTAATATTATTATTATTCTGCTATTAAGTTGCTTAATAGCAAGGAAATTATAGTAAGAATAGCAAGGATACAGATTATAGAATAGTAAGGTTCTTAAAAGCAAGATATTAAGTTATTATCCAAACAAAATATCAAAATATTGTAAATAATACATGTATAAAAAGATTTTACATAAACACGTGAAATAACAATCAATGATCAAACAACAATAAGAAATGGGAAAGCAAGACTAAGATTTTTCTGAGTCAGTTGGGTTTTTTGACTCTGACGAAGACCGCTTGTTACGGTTGAAAGATCTTAATCTTGTTTTCCCATTTCATATTGTGGTTTGATCATTGAATAATATATGTATATATGTAGGGTAAATACCATATAATAACTGACTGTACTACGTTAGAAATATATATTTCTACTGTTTAAGTCAACTTGAAAACTTTGAAAGAAAAAAAACTAATGTTTATTGCAACAACCTTGAAGAAAACAAGTTTATTCTTAATTCTGGTATAATATCGAGAAAATATCGACTGGAAATGAACAATGAACCAGAGTTCTAGGAAACTTTATTGAACTGAGAATACCTCAGCGTTTGAAGGCTTCTCAAGGAAATATTCTATTTGAATTCAGAGAAAATTCTGGGTTCAATCATATTGTGATTTATTTGTTATATACACCGTCTTTTACTGATAATATGATACTATATTACTTCCTTTTTAGATCCAAAATACGTCCTAGGGTTTATTTTTGGTGGAGGACTCCAAGTACAATAACCAGATTTATATATATTTTTTAATAATTATTTATATATAGAAATCTAATTTTATTCAGTTATAGTCGTGTAATCTTCTTGTAGAACATCGTCGTAAATTATCAAATGTTTAATTCCGTTCTGATTTTCCTTCAAATCATTTTCATGTAGAATCATTAGTGTGAATCTCTCATGCTTTGCAATATACTGTCTTTTTCAAGTTCCTTTCAAGGAGGCTACTTAGACAAGAAATATTAATTTAACCTCGGCTATATTGCAAGATATGAAAGATTCAGACCAATGATTCTACAGGAAATAGATTTGGAGGAAAATCAGAACGGAATACAAAGTTGTGATAATTTATGATAATGTTCCAGAAGATGACATGACTGTAATGGAATGAATTTAAATTTCTGTACAAAAGTAAATATTAAACAAAAATATGTAAATCTACTTAATTATACTTGAAGCCCTCCCCCCGAGAATAAACCCTAGCACGGATTTTGACCTAAAAATAAAGTAAGACAGTCAGTTATTTTTAGAAAAAGACGGTAGCTATCGTTAAATCAATACTTCTTGTCTAAGTAGCCTGCTTCAAACGAACTGTAAATTTAAACAAGGAATTTCTCAGAATATTTTATTTCAAAGGATTCTCCAAAATATTAAAACATCTTGAAATATCTACTAAATTGAACAGCATTTTCTAACGAATTATATTTTACACATTATTTTAATTAGGGTTTAGGAGCCAGGCTAGCTCAGTGGTTACGTGCTCACCTCTGAACTGATAGGACCGGGGTTCAATCCTCACCTGGCCCTCGATTTATTCACGCGGGAGGTTAATAAATCTGAGCACGTCATCCCTCGGAGAAGGACGTTAAACCGTCGGTCCCGAGCCTGTATGATGTCAGGTACTCGTTAAAGATCCCTACTCTAAATACATTTGAGTTAGGCAAAATTTAGGACTCCCACTGTAGAATCAATCTTCATTGTGTGGTATCACAAAGGGCCAATGCTCGGCCTACGTGTGTCCCTTGTGGAACTGCCACTGCAACCTAACCTAACCTAACCTTTGTACAATGTACAAAGACCACAGTGGGTATTGAACCCTGGATCTACCAGTCCAAAGACGAACACATTTACCACTGCACTAACTCCCCCACCCCACACCAATCAGAGAACTAACATTCATTGTTTAAATAACAAAGTATGAACTTGGACTCTATAGCAGCTTTCCGGTGACGTATATAAAAATTATAATATATATTATAAATATAATAATATATTATATATAACAATTAATAAAATCGACCGTTTGATAGAAAGGTGTGTTCTCTTATCGGAATTTGGTCAAATTTCAAGGATAGAAATCCTTTTTCATAGGCAGAAGTAAGAATTTTCTTGTTAAA
>JAPFBL010000587.1:0-17500 GCA_026182355.1 Hermatobates lingyangjiaoensis
GGTGGGGTGGGGGGGAGGGTGGGGGGGGGGGGGGGGGGTGGGAGGGGGGGGGTTTTTGAGGTCGTTAGATAAGTGCAGGTTAAAAGGTCACATAAGAAATGTATTGGTTAGCAATCGATTTTATATATATATATATATATATATACCACTATAAACGAAAAGTGGTCCAGCAGGACAGATTGCACTTAAAATAAACTGTGACACATAGACAGAACATAACCAACTTTTCAATATTTCGACCGTAATGGTAGTCATTCTCAGGAGAAGAAATGAATTGACGGAGGGACGACTGTCAAATAATATACTATATATATAGTATACGAGTATAGTATATAATATATATATATATAGTATATACAACGGTTTTCCTGCCGTTGTGTTTCCGGCGTGCTTGGTCACCCATTCTCTCTTTTCTCCTGAAGACGGATCATCCGAAAATTTGAGTCTGTAAGTGTGTTTCCCTACTTTGTGTGTTGCTCTTTGTTAATCTCGAACTCGTATATATATATATATATGTAAAAGTTGGAAGCAGTCCTTCATTTAAACATATATTGTTAAATAACGCCCCATATTTGGCTTGTATCTGTTTTATTGTTGACAATGACTATTTTTTTTGTTAGTTCGTAGCCCTGAGGATGTCTTAAAATAAAGACGAAACGTTGGCGAAAAGGTGATTCCATATATTAACCCTGACCAAAATTCTAAGAAGAAGAAAATGTGTTTTATAATTATATATAATAAATTTATATATATATATATATATATTAAAAAGATTTCACATAAACACTTGAAACAACAATCAATGATCAAACCACAATAAGAAATGGGAAAACAAGACTAAGATCTTTCAACCGTAACAAGCGGTATTCGTCAGAGTCAAAAACCTAAAAACCCAGTTGGGTTTTTGACTCTGACGAAGACAGCTTGTTACGGTTGAAAGATCTTATTCTTGTTTTCCGAATAAAAATGCAAAAAAACGAATAAAAATTCGTTTTATTATTTGTTCAATCTAATCTATGAACTACAAATTGTATTAGACAATGTGTGCAACTTATAATCAGTGTTAGATTATATCTTTTTTGCGTAATCTATAATTTAAATTCTGTTTTAATTTCGATTATCTGAAAAAAGTTAATTGTAACGGAACTATAGAAAATTTGAATTGTTTTTTGTTATATGTAATTTATTATTAGAGTTGGAATTAAATTGTTTCCCGGGTAAAGCCGGGTAGATCACCTGGTTAAATTATAAACAAACAAATCTAGTCATCCAAACAACCTGGTACAAACTCTAAATCCTGCTACCAACCTTCCTCAACCTCACTGAACAATTACTTCATCCCCTGACTATCTGACTACTTTACCAACTGATGACTAAAAACATTGAAAACTATGACTAACAAGACCACATGACCGCCAATACGACATCTTTACTGGTTATATTCGTTGGTCGTTGGTTGTTGGTAAAACAAAAAAAAAAAAAAAAAACAAATTGTTGTATGTCATATATAGAAGAAAAGTTGTATCAAAAGAGAAACTATTTATAAATCTGAGGTAAAATGGATGAACTAATAAAAGTCTCCACACAAATGCAGTTTCATTCAACAACAACAACAACAACAACAACGCGTTTCGAACACTTTGTGTTCATCATCAGGAAGACACCAAAGGATGTGGTACTGAAGGGTCGGTCCAGTGAAAACAACTCCACTATTTATCAATGCCCCCCCCCCCTCCCCCCCCCCCCAAATCTTTTGAAAGTTTGTTTTCAATCAAGTGTTTGTTGAGACCACACACACAAGACGTGTTCCACTTTCTTTTCATAGTTTCAATAAAGTAGCATAGGAATAATATTAATCATAATGAAAAGTCATTGTTGTCTTTAAAAGCCCTTAGGCTGTCAGTGTATTCTTGTTATAATACATGGAGAGTCAGATAACAATAGGGCCAAGTCAGCCTTTTCATGGTAAAGGTCATTTACCTTGTTTTTTGTCACAGATAAGTCAGTTTTTTTTTTTTTTAGAGCTTTCTACAAAATTTTGTTGTATAATTCATGAATTAATAAAATTAGATTTTTGAAAGGTATATTAATACACAAAAACAAAAAACAAAAACAAAAATAATAAACAATGGGATAGTCAATCTTGTTAAAGTGACAACCAACCTTTCAACTGAACCGATTTCAATGGACAAAAAAAAAAACTAAGGCTTATGTTAAACTTAATACACATATACTATCAGAAACAAAAAAAAAGAAGAAATTAATGCCACTGCATTAGCGGTACAGTATTAAAAACCATTATTGTTATTTTAATAAAATAGTCAATTAAATAGGTTAATAGAAAAAAAAAACTGAACGTTGGCACTGAGAGTTTAATTTGACTCTGAAGAACTGACCGAGTCCCGATAAACTTTAGTTTTGTTTCTATTCCACGGACGATACTTTTATCAATATATATATATAGTTCACGCAGGAAAGAGAAAAACAAATAAAGACACACACAAAAGACTCACAACGATATTTCGACAGTCGTCGTCATCGGGCAGAAGTAGTCCCTTCGAGTAGCTGAAGCTAACTGATATATATATATAATATATATATATATATATTAGTTTTATATATTTATTTACGGGTTACTACAACGTGCTGCATCTCCCTTTCTATTTTCTCTTGAAGACGGATTGCCCCAAAATTTGAGTTTGTAAGTGTATTTCTTTACTTTGTGTGCTACCTATCTTCAATTTTGAACTGTTTTTTAATATATATATATATATATATATATATATATATAAAGTTTTCACATAAACACGTGAAATAACAATCAATGATCAAACCACAATAAGAAATGGGAAAACAAGACTAGATTTTCAACCGGTTGAAAGATCTTAGTTTTGTTTTCCCATTTCTTATTGTGGTTTGATCATTATATATATATTTATATATATATATATATATATATATATTTAAATAAAAAGGAAAGGTTTTGTCTGTACATAGCTTAGAACTTACTCATTTCAAGTTATCTTTTCGTTTTATACATTGGAGAAACCGAATACAGCCTTAGAAAACTTTCTGTCTGTCGGTTTGTCAGAAAACTTTTGTCAGAAATAAACTCAGTCACCATAACACGTATCAAGTTGAAAGACTTGTTTGGTTTGGAGACCAGTGCGCTTGGCTTACCTTTGTTATCTCTTCTGAAGACGGTTCAAACCGAAAATTAGAGACTGTAAGTGTGTGCTTTTAATTTCTCTATGTTTCTTTTTCTACATTGAACTATGTATGTTGAACTATATATATATATATTTTGAGTTCAAAATTCAAGAAGAGCAACACACAGAGTAAGGTAACCCAAATGGTTACTTGGCGTTGCGTCTACAACGTGCTTAGTCTCCCTTTCTCTTTTCTCCTGAAGACAGATTACCCGAAAATTTGAGTCTGTAAGTGTGTTTCCTTACTCTGTGTGTTACTCTTCTTGAATTTTGAACTGATATTGTGTCCAGTTTGGATCGTGTTTCCTTTAATTAAGTGAAATATATATATATATATATACATACGAGTTCGAGATTAACAAAGAGCAACACACAAAGTAGGGAAACACACTTACAGACTCAAATTTTCGAGTAATCCGTCTTCAGGAGAAAAGATAATGGGAGACCAAGCACGTTGTAGACGCAACGGCAGGTAACCCGTTGGGTTACCCGTTGGGTTACTTGCCGTTGCGTCTACAACGTGCTTGGTCTCCCATTCTCTTTTCTCCTGAAGACGGATTATCCGAAAATTTGAGTCTGTAAGTGTGTTTCCTTACTTTGTGTGTTGCTCTTTGTTAATCTCGAACTCGTATTGTGTCCAGTTTGGATCGTATTTTGTTTTATCAGTGAATATATATATATATATATATATTATATATATATATATATATATATATATATATATTAATATGAGTCGTTATCAACCTTTGGAGCGATTCACTTCTTTTCCTGAAGTCGAGGACATCGAAATATAGTAGTGAGTTCAGTGGTTTCCGTTCTATGTGTTCTTTTTTAAATTCTAGTTTATATATATATATATATATAACAACTTTGAGAAAAACGAATGAAAAACAGAACTTAGGGCCCGCAATCAATATTTCGACCCTTTTAAGGGTCGTCCTCAGGTAAGGAAGTTGAGTAGCGAGAACGCGAACAGTAGCCAACTGGACAGCTTCACAGAAAGTGTACAGATTGGCCACAACGAAAACGAAGAAAAAAATATATATACACTTTAGAGACAATCAAAACTGTCTCTATACAGTTTTGTTTATTATACGTAAGTTGAAATATAATAACGTAAATAACGTAAGAGTGAGTCACAGTGTATAGAAACACACTTAGAGACCAAACATTCTTTTTTTTTTTTGTAAACCTGATTTTACAAGACAAAAATTCAGAAATGAAGCTAAGATTATACAACCGAAACTAATGATTTTTCTTTGACGTGATTATTGTAAAAATCTTGTTATATATGAAATATAAAGAAATGGAACTATTGCATTTATGGTCAAAAATCGAGGGAAAAAATTTTTTTTCATTTTTTGGATATCAAAGAATCTATATATTTTGTTGAATATATGGTCAAAATTTATGGCATTTTGATCAAAATTTAAAAATCGAGCGAAAAAAAAATTGTTTTTTTCATTTCTTGGATTTTCAAAGAATCTATATACGTATGTTGTTGAAGATATTTTCAAAATTTATTGCATTTATGATCAAAATTTAAAAATCGAGCAAAAAAAAGTTTTTTTTTTTCATTTTTTTGGATTTTCAAAGAATCTATATGAGCCGTTTATTTTGAAAGTGGCCTAATTCCATTTTCCAAAAAAATTTAGCTAGCTATTTAAATAATTACATTTTTACGTTATCTTTACCTTTTGCAGCAAATTGTACAAAATGTATTTAAAATTACTAAGAATTTTTATAACAAAAATTAGTTGATAAATAAAATGACAATATTTTTAAATTTTGTAAAACGAAAACCCTTAAATATCTCGATTTTAACATAAATGGAATTAGGCCACTTTCAAAATAAGCGGCTCATATATGTTGTTGAAGATAAGGTCAAAATTTATTTCATTTCTGGTCAAAAGTTTTTTTTTCCGTTTTTGGAGTTTCAATGAATCTATTTATTTTGTTGAAGACATGCTCAAAATTTATTGCATTTATGATCAAAATTTAAAAATCGAGCGAAAAAAAAATTGTTTTTTTCATTTTTTGGATTTTCAAAGAATCTATATATGTTGTTGAAGATATGTTCAAAATTTATTGCATTTATGGTAAAAATTTAAAAATCCAGCGAAATAGAAGTTTTTTTTTTCATTTTTTGGATATTGAAAAAATTTACTGGTATATACGAGTATGTTGTTGAAGATATAATAAAAATAATATTAATAATAGATTTATCTTCTTCATCTGGGGTATTATAAAAAAAATATCAAATTCTCGATCTGTTGGTGGTAAGGATTTTAAACTTTTTTTATTTTTTTTTTTTTGATTGGTTGTTGTAGTAAAGAAGTTGAAGGTTATCGAAGTATAGGTTAGGCTTTACGGGGCTCGTCTCAGAAGAACTGGGACACAATCAATTATGCAATTATGCAGGAATGCCTGCAGGTCTAACAGAGAGCATCACATTTACTCTCTCTCTTTCTCTCTCTCTCTTATACTCTGCCCTCCCACAACACAACCAAACACCTCTATACAAGTCTCTTGTAGAAAACCCATTTTGAGAGACTGTGTGCGTTTTGGGCTGCCTGCCTAGTTCTATCAGGAAACAGCAGAAAGGAGTAATTGAATTCTTCTGTCATCATTAATCAATCCAGTGTTGGAGAGTTTTTTTTTTTTTTTCTTTCAGTTGAAAAATGTTATTTATGTCTTGGGGTTGCTTTTAATATTGACAAATTATACATAATGTGTGTCCGAAAGCTCTTTTGATTGGTGCTTCCTTTGAATACTGTTCTCCAAACTCCTTCGTCATTTATACAAGACTAATACTATTCTCATATCTCATTCAGTGTCGTCCTTTCAATTACCCTAACATATATTCATATATACTTCCTGATGACGACGATGGTCGAAATATCGATGTGAGTTATGTCTGTGTCTTGCTGTATGTTTCCTTCGTTTTGAATTTATTTTATTTAAAAAAAAAAGTCCTCTGGACCGTTTCTTTTAATTGTGTATATATATATAGATAATTAAACAGATGAAGACTTCATCATTAAACACATTCAGGGTTGCCATCAATTCTGGAAATTTCAATCAGCCAAGTTAACAAGTATTTATTGTTTTTTTAGTTCACTTGCTCTCTGACGATGTGTTAACGAAAGGCCTTAGAGCATTGTTTTTAAAAAATTGTTTTCATTGTGGTAAATTAATCCATATTATATATATATATATATATATACTTTTTTTCGTTGGAAATACGATCCAAAACGGACAAATATACTTCAATATAAACAAAGAAACATAGAGAAATCAAAAGAACACACTTACAGTCTCTAATTTTCGGTTTGAACCGTCTTCAGGAGAGATAAGAAAGGGAAACCAGTGCGCTTGGTTTCCCTTTCTTATCTCTCCTGAAGACAGTTCAAACCAAAAATTAGAGACTGTAAGTGTGTTCTTTTGATTTCTCTATGTTTCTTTGTTTACATTGAACTATATATATATATATATGTTGTGTATAATTTTGGGTTTATATAAGAAGAAATATGGGTTTTTATGAGGATATAAGAAGAGTATATGGAGAAGATGCCTATGAAAAAGGTTTTAAAATAAAACCGAAACGTTGGCAATGAGAGTTTGATTTTTGAACCTAGAAAATTTGACCAAATCCCGATTAGATAACACACCTATATATATATATATATATATATATTATATATATATATATAAGTAAAGAAGACTCCTTCACTAATCTCGTTAAATCACCCTAAAGATGGAAGAATGGATAGGTGATGAGGAAAAAGAGAAAAGAATCTTAAAAGTTTAAAGGTATATATATATAGTAAGAGAGATGGAGTGAGACAGCGAAAGCCTGTAATAAATTGGAAGGCGGTATTTGGGTGTCGGTTAAAGAGATGACTTGTTGTGGTGGCGGGGAGGGGGTGAGATGTGGGGGGGGGGCAGACTAATGAAGCATCGACACAGTGTCTTACTAACGAGAAGGTGGGAACAAACAAAAACTCTCCCTAGCTTCGCCCCCAAACACTCAATCACAATTCTTCAACCCCCTTGGCTTGTTATCATCTAGGTTTTTGGTTTAGTTGGCAATATAGTTTTATAAAATAACACACATTAGGTCAAACATAAGGCGTTTCATTAACTGTGCTATCTGTTATAATCTGATATTTACTAATGTTAGGGAAAAGTATTAAGTCTCCACACGAAATAGTTCATTACAAGAAATTAAACAACGCGTTTCGAACACTTGATGTTCTTCTTCAGGTTACGTCTCATAAAAAATATATATGCATTTAAGATAATAAAGATGCATATATTTTATCTTAAATGCATATATATTTGTTCTAGATGTAACTTGAAGAAGCACATCAAGTGTTTGAAACACGTTGTTTAGTTTGAAATACTTTTCCTAACATGAGCCTCTTTGTTACGGACGTTTTTTTTCCTCTTGTTTTCCCTCACTGTGTTTAGAAACGTTGAAGTTTATTATGAAATTTCTGTGATTCACCATTCTTACTTCTTTTTTAGTTTTAATTCCTGAAGATGGTAAATTGTACACAAAGAAACAATAAATCTTAAGAACGGTAACTCTTAATCTTTGAGTTAAAAATCTCTGTATGGAAAGCATGGTGAAGAACTTTAGACTTCATACAATATATAATATAGAAATCAATATAACATATAATATATCATATATATATTTTATATATATCTATATATATATAATGATTTCACATAAACACGTGAAATAATAATCACTGATCAAATCACACTTCTCAACCCCTCATCAGATGTTTTCTGCAGCTGGTGTTTCAGATGGGTTTTGGACTCTGACAAAGACCGCTTTAAAAGTTTGAAAGATCTTAGTTTTGTTTTCCCATTTTCATATTGTGATTTGATCAATATATATATATTGTTTCAGTGACGGTTTCAGAGACCGTCTCTGAACCAGTGCGCTTGGTTTCCCTCTCTTATCTCTCCTGAAGACGGTTCAAACGGAAAATTAGAGACTGTAAGTGTGTTCTTTTGATTTCTCTATGTTTCTTTGTTTATATTGAACTATCTATATATATATATATATATATATTATAGTAACGGGTTACTTGCCGTTGCGTCTACAACGTGCTTGGTCCCCCTTTCTCTTTTCCCTTTAAGACGTATTACCCGAAAATTTGAGTCTGTAAGTGTGTTTCCTTACTCTGTGTGTTACTCTTATTGAATTTTGAACACGTGTATGTATATATATAAATGATCAAACCACAATATAAAATGGAAAAACAAGACTAACATCTTTCAACCGTAACAAGCAGTCTTCGTCAGAGTTAAAAACTCCAAACCCAGCTTGGCTTTTGACTCTGACGAAAAATAGCTTGTCAAGGTTGAAAATATCTTAGTCTTGTTTTTTTTCCATTATCCTATTTGTTTTTTTTTTATCATTGATTGTTTATTTCACGTGTTTATTGTGAAATCTTTTTATGTGGTGTAAAGTGTTGCCGGTCTAGTTGGTAGGGTCTAGTAAGAAGAAAGCATGATAGAGTAGTTGGGCTTAGAAACATCTGACCCGCTTAACCCCCCCCCCCCCCCCGCCGCCACCATCCGCCCACACTAAAGACCACAACCAAAGACCTTTGATCACCCTATTACACTAATGACTTCACCACCTCACAAAAACCACCCCTTCTGGTTTTATTTTTTTTAACTTCTCAGCAAAGGATCGGCCTATTTGGGGGGGGGGGGGGGGGGTGGCTATTTATAAAGCTTTTTTAAAGTTATTAGCCGGATTTTTTTTTTTTTTTTTTTTAGTATTATGATAATATTGTGAATCTATTTTCTTTTCATCTTATTAGTCCTTGTGACTCATGGAAAGGGGATTTTAAAGGATTAAACAGAAATATAATATCAAATGATGATGCCATGGAAAAATTGAATAAATGAACTTGAAAAAAAGAAATAAATTATAAACTAGTCACGTAAAGACATATTCATGAACATAGAATGACATAAAAGTTTTGATGAAAGAATGTGTTATTATAAAATGACCATGATAAGATGCATCCATGAATTTGAAATGCCATACATTTTTTATGAAATAATGTTTATTATAAAAACCATGATTAGATGCATCCATGAATTTAAATGCCATAACATTTTTGATGAAATAATGTGTTATTAAAATGACCATATAAATAAATGCCATCCAATGAAATTATAAATGCCATACATTTTTTATGAAATAATGTGTTATTATAAAATGACCATGATAACATGCATCCATGAATTTGAAATGCCATACATTTTTTATGAAATAATGTGTTATTATAAAATGACCATGATTAGATGCATCCATGAATTTGAAATGCCATACATTTTTTATGAAATAATGTGTTATTATAAAATGACCATGATAATCAATGATGATGCCATAATTTGAATATTGGATATAAAATGAATCTTTTTGAAATATAATTTTAGAAAATGTTTATTATAAAATGACCATGATTAGATGCATCCATGAATTTAAAATGCCATAAATTTTTGATGAAATAATGTGTGATTATAAAATGACCATGATAAGATGCATCCATGAATTTAAAATGCCATACATTTTTTATGAAATAATGTGTTATTATAAAATGACCATGATAACATGCATCCATGAATTTGAAATGCCATACATTTTTTATGAAATAATGTGTTATTATAAAATGACCATGATTAGATGCATCCATGAATTTGAATTGTCATAAATTTTTGATGAATAATGTGTTATTATAAAATGACTATGATAAGATGCATCCATGAATTTGAAATGCCATACATTTTTTATGAAATAATGTGTTATTATAAAATGACCATGATTAGATGCATCCATGAATTGAATTGTCATAAATTTTTGATGAAATAATGTGTTATTATAAAATGACCATGATAAATGCATCCATGAATTTAAAATGCCATAAATTTGGATGACATATATGTTGATTATAAAACTGTCATGAAGAGGTTCATCCATGAACATGAAATTGCATAAATTTAGATAAAATATATACGATGATAAAAGAGCCATGAAAAAGTGGATCTATGAACTTTAAGTGACATAATTTTGATGACACATCCATGAAAAAGTGGATCTATGAAAAAGTGATATAATTTTGATGTCACATATGTAAATCACCAACTTTCTGTGTACATTGAATCTTAATTACTTTACGTTAAGTAAAGTACAGCCATCGTGAATACTGTATATATATGTGAATCACCAACTTTCTGTGTACATTGAAACTTAATTACTTTACGTTAAGTAAAGTTTAGCCATCGTGAAAAAATTCGATTTCGAGATTTTGACGGAATTATATGTTTTGAGGTCCTAAAAGTCGTTTTATGATGTTTTTGCGATGGTCTGTGTGTGTGTGTATGTGTATGTTTGCTTATGTATGTGTGTATGTGTGGGTGGGTGAGAATGTATCCAAAGTTTTGTAATCACGCTAAGAATTTTTCATGGGTCAAACTGATATTTTACACAACACATAGGCCTCACAGTGTAGATGTGCCCCATTGTTTGGGAGTAATTATGCATGATGGAAAAGTCACAACAAGCAGGAAAAAGATAACACTCGCTCAAAATAATTGGATTTTTATGATTTTTGACAAGGGGAAAGAAAAGTGATTTTTTTTAAAAAACACTAGAATGCAATAAAATTCCAAGTATGATTTATACAAAAAAAACAAAAATATACTAAAACAATTCAAAATTGAAAACATTCTTTGAAGAATAATAAATTCAATTGTTCTACAGCTTAAATTAAAAATTATCTTAAAACAAAATTTTTCGTTTTAGATATATATACAGTGGAACCTCGCTAGTTCGCGGTTCGCCTTTCGCGGGTTCAGAGCTTCGCGGGTCTAAAAAATATTCAAAAATTAAAAATATCAAAAAATATTAAATTAGAAATGACATTTTTTTACAAAATTTAAAAACAAAATATGTTCTATATATTTCTTTTCTAAGTGTTCTTTTGAAAATTCTAGTTTATATATATATATATATATATATTCAATCTGTTAGATATATATATATATAGTTCAATGTACATAAAGAAACAGAGAAATTAAAAACACGGTCCGTATGACTAGGCGCGTATGTGGCAACATTGTTGGTCTCCAACCATCTCTGTGCCAGTGCGCTTGCTTTCCCTCTCATATCTCTCCTGAAGACGGTTCAACCGAAAATTAGAGACTGTAAGTGTGTATTTTTAATGTCTCTATGTTTCTTTATGTTTGGTATATTGAACAACCATTTGTCCATTATATTGTATATTGGTATTTGGTATATTTGGTATATTGGTATTTGTTCATTTTCGATCGAATTTTTATCGAAAAAGTATATATATATATATATATTATATATATATATATATAAAGATTTCACATAAACACGTGAAATAACAATCAATGATCAAACCACAATAAGAAATGGGAAAACAAGACTAAGATCTTTCAACCGTAACAAGCGGTCTTCGTCAGAGTCAAAAACCCAACTGAGTTTTTGACTCTGACGAAGACCGCTTGTTACGGTTGAAAGATCTTAGTCTTGTTTTCCCATTACTTATTGTGGTTTGATCACATATATATATATATATATATAGTTTTGTTTGACTTTTGAGAGGTGAATGTAAATTCCATCATTAGAGATAGACTTTAAAGAGAAGAAAGCTTGTGAAGGAATTTATTGTCGAGTCACGATCATCCAATTGCCTACAGGACAATATCAGTTTTGGCTGAAACAACAAAACCACCCTGCTATTTGTCTTCGCTTAAGGTTTAACAGAAAACAAATGCCTACTTTAGGTCTCGCTTATTAAATCGAAACGTGTTCTTTTTTTTTCAAGTCATCGTTAAACAACCCATTATTTACGATGACGAGCAATCAATTATAAATGAATTCGAATTGATCATGATGACAAGCGAGTAATATCAATTAGAAGGTCAATGAAAATGGGCTTGTTTCAGACTATTTCAGCTTTGACCTATAATGACCCGTATTGCTGTCTTTTAGAATAGGGTAAAGTAGGTCAAAATGACCTTACTTGAAGAGATTTGTTTCCATTGACTATAATTTTAGGGTTTCTTGACTTTGTGTGATTTTTGTTTCTGTTTATGCAGATATTAAATAAAAAACAGTGAAATATAAAAAAGAAACAAGAAGGCTGGGTAGTTTTAAGTAGAAATGTTAAAATTACAAGTTTTGATTATATGGAAGATTTAGAACAAAGTGCTAGGGTAGCCCAGTGGCATGCATGCGCGGGGTTCGATATCAAGTCTGGCCCTCGATTTATTATTATAGACTAGCAAACGTACCTGTCTTTGAAGGAATTAAAAATTCGATTATACATGGTATTCTAAAATATCATTAGAAATTATAGAATAGTAGAAAATACCATTATTAGTACAGTGTTAAGCAAATACCTCTGTATACATTAAATTAGCTGACAGTACTTCAGGTTCATGGAAGAACAAACAGTTGGAACCTCTGACTCTTGAGCAAGTAAACTGCAGTTGACCATGTGAGAAAAACTTGGTCTCGCTAACTTGAATTCCTGCGTTAGATAGTCTCCCTTTGCTACTTAGTTAACGTCATTGCGAAATAGACTCTGAAAGAACTTTGCAATCGTTTCAACGGAAACAGACAGTGGCTCGGAATCAATGGTATGCGTGGTATACACACAGACTCCCCAATACCACATCCAGTCATTATGTCCGCCTCTATAGCATATCTGTGTATAGCACGAACTCAAAGTCGTGTCTCGTAGCACATTTTTGGGCACTCAAGTTTCGTAACATGAAATTTGTTACTGATACTAAATCACAGCATGATGATGCTCCTACTTCAAGTTTTTACTCATGAGCAGGCAGTCCAGGAGAAATAAATTCAGAGTCAAGAAATTCAGTTAGATAATGAACTGCTTCTTCATCACTAATCCAATCTCTTTACTGACTTGTAAGTTCTTTCCTCAGATTGATATAGCGTAAGAACTTGTTTGTTGATTTTTCCTGCCTGTTCATATTAAGAGTTGAGAATTGCTCCTTCTAAAAGCTATTTATTCGTAATAGATAGTACATCTTCAACTCTGAGAAACACCTTTTCAATGATCTCAAATACGCAATATATTCATATACACAAATGAAATTAAAGTCAACTAACAATACCTACTTGCTACACCTGTATATTTTCAGAATAAACATGTCTGTCAAGTTTGCAAACTACAGCCTAAAGCCCCATAACTTCGCCTCTGCACTGAATTATCAATCTATTCATAGCCTATATTTTAAGTTAGGCGTAGACAAATCTACTGTAAAAGTTTCAGCTTGATATGTCTTATGGTGGCTGAGTTTACCTGTGACAAAATTTTGCGGACAAACGGACAGACATTTTTCTAAGGGTGGATTCGGTTTCTCCAATGTATGATACGTAAAGAAAACTTGAAGTGAGTTAGTTCTAAGCAATGTACAGACAAAATCTTTCTTTTATTTATATAAATTTGAAAAAAATCTCACATGCTTTTAGTGTCTCATGTTCATTCAGACTACAGTTGTTGTTAAAATCCACATACTATTTTTCTTTGTAAAATAATTTGTAATGTAATACTTAGTTTTCCTGTTTCAACAATTATACTTTTGCTTATGGGAAAGGTTTTAAATAAAGACCGAAACGTTGGCAATGAGAGTTTAATTGTTGGTCTCGAGTATGTCCGGTACTTGTTAAAGATTCCTACTGTAAATATACTTGAGTTAAACAAAGTATAGGTCTCCCAATGTAGTAGAATATTCATTGTGTGGTATCAGAAAAGGTCAATGCTCGACCTATCTGTGTTCTCTGATGGGGCACTCCAACTCCAACTCCAACTCATATTAATTATGGACATTGATACATTGTTTTCAAAGTTCACTTTTATAGAATTTCATGTTTTTCTTTTCTTAATTTCAATGAAAGAAAGTCAAAAACGGTCATTTTTTTCTATACACTTGTCCTATTTCTAGGACAAGACGGCATTTATCTAACATTATGAAGAAAGACAAGGTTGAGGTTAGTTTTTTTGCCTGGGTAAAAGCTCATGTGGGTCGTCTGGGCAACAAAGTTACGGACGGACAGACTGACAAAAGAGGCTTCTCAGGATGACATACTTGGAGAGTCATACAGCGCTGCTCCTAGAGGGTATGCTAAAATGATTTTGTATGAGGCATCATTACAATGATGGGAACAAGAATGGTCATCCTCGTTAAAAGGATCACATACAAAAAACGTTCTTTCGTACAATCAAAGAGAGGAAAAAGTGCGGCATAGAGCTTTCACACAAGGTAACACAAGCTCTTACAGGCCATGGTGGGACTAAATCTTACCTCAATAGATTCCATATCATTGACCGTGACAGGTATTCTTGTGATAGGGTATCACCACAGACTTGCAACCATATACTTTTCAGCTGCCTAATTCTTGACCAACAGCGACAACGATTTATGAAATTCACAATAATAACCGGCTGTGGCTGGCCTACAGAAAATAGCACGATAGTCCAAAAACAATCAACTATTTTAAAATTTTAAAAAATTCATACACCTCATAGACTTTCAAAAACTTTGATAGTGTGTATCTCAATGTTTAATTTAAAATAAGGAAAGGTTTAATTTAATCTTAATTTAATGTGTTTTAATGTTAAATAGATTCGATAGCATGTAATATATATATATATATATATATCAGTTCACAAACGAAGAAAAGCAACACACTTACAAACTCAAATTTTTGGATGATCCGTCTTCAGGAGAAAAGAGAAAATGGGCGACCAAGCACGCCGGAAACACAACGGCAGGAAACAATATTGATTGTTATTTCACGTGTTTATGTGAAAGCTTTATATATATATCAATGATCAAACCACACTGCGAAAAATGGGAAAACAAGACTAAGATCTTTCAACCGTAATGGGTTTCCTGCCGTTGTGTTTCCGGCGTGCTTGGTCGCCCATTCTCTCTTTTCTCCTGAAGACGGATCATCCGAAAATTTGAGTTTGTAAGTGTGTCTCTTTCTCTGTGTGTTGCTTTTCTTCGTTTGTGAACTGATTTGCGTCCAGTTTGGATGGTTTTTTCGAATTTTAAGTGGATATATATATATATATATATAAACAATGATCAAACCACAAAAAGAAATGGGAAAACAAGACTAAGATCTTTCAACCGTAACAAGCGGTCTTCGTCAGAGTCAAAAACCCAACCCAACTCTGACGAAGACCGCTTGTTACGGTTGAAAGATCTTAGTCTTGTTTTCCCATTTCTTATTGTGGTTTGATCATTGATTGTTATTTCACGTGTTTATGTGAAAGCTTTTTATATATATATATATATATATATATATATATATATATATATATATATAATCAATGATCAAACCACACTAAGAAAATGGGAAAACAAGACTAAGATCTTTCAACCGTAACAAGCGGTCTTCGTCGGAGTCAGAGTTGGGTTTTAGACTCTGATGAAGACCGCTTGTTACGGTTGAAAGATCTTAGTCTTGTTTTCTCATTTTCTTATTGTGGTTTGATCATTGATTGTTATTTCACGTGTTTATGTGAAATCTTTATATATATGTATATATATATATATATATATATATATATATATATGGAGCATGCTAAATAAATGGATTTAAAAAAACTAAAAAAAAAACTGCCTTTTTCTCTCCGTTATTGTTTGTAAAAGAAAACAATAACTGAAAAACATTGATAAAATAGTGTTCTCAAATTATTAGAAATTACGTAGAAAAAAGGATCGCAAAAAAAAAAAATTTAATTTGAACAAACTGACGTATTTTCAACAAATAGGATACTCCTTTAGAGTTTCTCTACTTTTCTTCCTGGGATCCTACTCCTGATGATAGAGAGTGAACCTACAAAAAAAAAAATGTTTTTGATTTACCGATTTCAGGTATAAAAAAAAAAAACTGGGCAAATGTTATTCTAAATATTTATTGCAAAGAAAATTATAAATATAAATTAAGTTTAGAACAAAATATAAAAATACAACTAATTGCTACATAACTATCAGTTCCTAGAGATTATAATACTGTACAAGACATTAACACAAAAAAGGCATTATCGAGTGAATATCATACAGACAGGAATGCTGGTGCGCTTTGTTTGCTAAACATTACCCTGATGTGACTTCCATTACAATAGCTTCGTCACGTCAGGGGTTCAAAAACTTATATTTAATTTTGATTTGTCTTTACTGCATTGTCAGCAATACAATAATTGTTATAGTTGTTATAGTATATTGTTATAGATTGTTTGATGGTTAACACACAAACTATTTGTTACAGAACTCATGTTCGTCTTATCTAACACTATTGTACTTGTTATAATATATATATATATATATATATATATATAGTTAAATATAGACAAAGAAACATAGAGAAATCAAAAGAACACACTTACAGTCTCTAATTTTCGGTTTGAACCGTCTTCAGGAGAGATAAGAGAGGGAAACCAAGCGCACTGGTTCAGAGACGGTTGGAGACCAATTGGTCCGTCCTGAACCAGTGCGCTTGGTTTCCCTCTCTTATCTCTCCTGAAGACGGTTCAAACCAAAAATTAGAGACTGTAAGTGTGTTCTTTTGATTTCTCTATGTTTATTTGTCTATATTGAACTATATTTGTCCGTTTTGGATCGTATTTCCAACGAAAAAAAGTATATATATATATATATATATTACATCATGATTTGTTTTCTTGACCCAATATTTATATGATGTAATTTTCTTGAGGTTTGAGGTCCAATGATTGGACCTCAAACCTCAAGAAAATTACATCATATATATATATATAAAGATTTCACACAAACACGTGAAATAACAATCATTGAACAAAGCACAATAAGAAAATGGGAAAACAAGACTAAGATCTTTCAACCGTAACAAGCAGTCTTCGTCAGAGTCAAAAACCCAACTGGGTTTCAGTTGGGTTTTTGACTCTGACAAAGACCGCTTGTTCCGGTTGAAAGATCTTAGTCTTGTTTTCCCATTTTCTTATTGTGGTTTGATCATTGATTGATATACATAAATAATATGTATGTGGGTGTCAAATGATGACACCCAGACCACTCTATGGGCTTCTGAGGAAGCCTTCATTTGGTTATTGGGTGCAAAAAATTCCCCTGGTCTAAATTTAATCAAAAGATTTTTTTTTCCATTTTTTTTTATTTCCTCGTTTAATTTTAGTTTTATGTTTTTT
>JAPFBL010000587.1:22500-159555 GCA_026182355.1 Hermatobates lingyangjiaoensis
TCAGGAATGTGGGATTATGTATGTTGCATATAAGAGATATGGCTAAGAGATGTGATATTACGTGTTGTGGATTTATGAGATACAGGTCAGGAATGTGGGATTATGCATGTTGCATATAAGAGATATGGCTAAGAGATGTGATATTACGTGTTGCGGATGTATAGGATACAGGTCAGTAATGTGGAATTATGTATGTTGCATATAAGAGATATGGCTAAGAGATGTGATATTACGTGTTGCGGATGTATAGCATACAGGTCAGTAATGTGGAATTATGTATGTTGCATATAAGAGATATGGCTAAGAGATGTGATATTACGTGTTGCGGATGTATAGGATACAGGTCAGTAATGTGGAATTATGTATGTTGCATATAAGAGATATGGCTAAGAGATGTGATATTACGTGTTGCGGATGTATAGGATACAGGTCAGTAATGTGGAATTATGTATGTTGCATATAAGAGATATGGCTAAGAGATGTGATATTACGTGTTGCAGATGTATGAGATACAGCTCAGGAATGTGGGATTATGCATGTTCTATATAAGATGTGACTAAGAGATGATATTACGTGTTGCAGATGTGTGAGATAGAGCTCAGGAATGTGAGATTATATATGTTATAAGAGATATGGCTAAGAGATGTGATATTATGTGTTTCAGACATTGGAAGTACAGATTAGGAATGTGGGATTATGTATGTTGCATATAAAAGATGTGATATTACGTGTTGCGGATGTATGAGATACAGGTCAGGAATGTGGGATTATGTATGCTGCATATAAGAGATATGGCTAAGAGTTGTGATATTACGTGTTGCGGATGTATGAGATACAGGTCAGGAATGTGTATTATGTATGTTGCATATAAGAGATGTGATATTACGTGTTGCGGATGTATGAGATACAGGTCAGGAATGTAGGATTATGTATGTTGCATATAAGAGATATGGCTAAGAGTTGTGATATTACGTGTTGCGGATGTGGGATGATATAAGAGACATGGCTCAGAGAAGTAGGACTACCTCTTGTGGATATAAGATACACGACTAACAGACATATGGTACAAGTAATAAATAAAGAACTGGTGGGTAATATACAAGGAGTATGTACAGCGAGCAGGTTAGTGGTGGGCCCGCTCGATTACGTAGAGCGAGTGTGGCTTGCCATTCCCAGCGAAGTACTTGTGGAAGGCCTGCTTGGACGGCTTCTTTGGTCTGAAGTACGACACACGTCGCTTCTCAGCCGCCTTCTCCTCTCTGCTCCACTTCAACACTTGGTTGGCTTTCTTGTGGGCTTTCTTCATATAGGGGAGATTCCAGTGGTAGATCTTGGCTGGTTTGCCGTTACTTTTAAAGTCGACAGGGATGCGGTTGATGTGACGAGAGTCTGGCGACAGGCTGAATGACGGCTGTTCATAGTAGTGTTTATTAGGCGGGAGTTTGATCATGTAGACATGCGAGTCTGGCAGGGCTGATTGGTCGTGTCGTGGCCTAGACGCTAGTCGTTTACGATAGCTGCTTGGCGCTCGCACGCGTGTCATACCTACATGTCGTAGAATGTCCTCAGTGGCGCGTCTTCCGCCGCCCTTCTCGATTCTTACTGGCAGCAGTTTAGGTTCATCAGGTTCTTTGTTCTCTTCGGCCGTCACCACGAGGGCTAGTCCGCACACCAACACCAACAAAACCGCCTTCATCCTACAACAAAAAAAATCACCATCAGACACACATCGACACATGGAGTAGGTCAATATATCCATAAGGTCAATCAATAAAAGAGGTAATTCACATGCCCCTTCTTACACACCATATCAAGAAGTATACTTATGACGTCAATAAACCCGCATTCAGGTTTTTCATATCTTTGAAAACCTATATTGCGTTTTTCGATAAATGAAACAAATATAATAACTTTTCATATATTATAATAAGAATGCCTTTAAATGAGGTCATTCATTTATAAATGATATATATAAAACAAATATTAGGGCTTTTCATATGTTATAATAAGAATGACCTTATGACCTTAATAAATTCTTAATAAATGAATGACCTTACATGAAGTCATTCACATAATTTATATTTATAAAACAAATATTAGGGCTTTTCATATGTTATAATAAGAATGACCTTATGACCTTAATGCATTCTTAATAAATAGATGACCTTAGATAAAGTCATTCATTTATAATTTATATTAATAAAACAAATACAAGGGTTTAACATATCTTAATATATAAAGTTCCTGAGTTTGTTTTTTTTTGTTTTATTTGTTTGTTTGTTTGTTCACCAATTTCTCGTAGAGATAGAGACCTGAAATTAAATACATTTATTTATTACCTGAATAATGTTAAATAAAAGAAAATTATCACTATATTCGCAAAATTGAAGCCAGGGTAGCAAGTGTTTTGCGTGCTCGCTGATGACAGTAGTGCAAAAATGTTATATATAAATATAACAAAAAATTTTTAAATTTAATATTTGCGTAGTATAAACACTGGTCATAAACTAAAGTTATAGAGCCAGGGTAGCCCACTGGCTTGCGTGCAAATATATTAAAAATAAATGTAATAAAAAAATATTTGAATTTAAAATTTGAATAATATAAACAATGGTAATGAAGTAAAGGCATGGATCCAGGGTAGCCAGTCGCTTGAATTGAATATTTCAATTTACAGGTTTTGTTTGTTTTAAATATATTTCATTGTCAACATAACTTGAATTGATGCTTTATTTATTTATATGATAAAAATAAATGATTTTTTTTACTTTTAAATGATTTTTATTTTGCTAAATATACTTACTCTGAATATATCTTGAATCATGTTAAGAATACTATATCAAAAACTTGGGTCATATAAGAAATTGTTTCCGTGCCTTAATAACAAGAAACAACAATTAAAATTATCCCTGTCAATCATGTTCCGTTAAATAATTTCAGTAACTATTGTTATAATTTCTGAGTGGCACAAAGGGTCACGGGTTGTCCTAGTGTTATAATATGAATTCCCTTACATAAGGTCATTAATTTATAATTTATATTTATAAAACAAATATAAGGGATTTTCAAGAGAAGTAAAAAAAAAAAAAGTGACTTTCCCATCATGCATAATTCTTCGCAAACAATAGGGATCTTCTTCCTTATGAGGCCCATTTTTGTATAAAATATCAACTTGATCCATCAAAGATTCTGGACCGTGGCGTGGTAACAAGCAATGCTAACACACTCACCCACCCACCCACGCACCCACCCACACACACACAGACATCATCGTAAAAACTTCATAAAACGACTTCTGGGACCTCAAAACATGTAATTCCGTCAAAATCTCGAGATCGAATTTTTTCACGATCACTATACTTTACTTATACTCGTAGTAAAGTAAAAATACTAAAACTAAGTGAAAAAGTAAAATTATAAAATATTCATAAATACGGCACTGTGAAAATAAATAAATACGAAGGGTATAATGACTAAACAAACTACAAAATATGATGAAGAACTTCAAAATAGATTATATTTTAAAATGAATAACAATTAAGTTGTATAAATAATAAAACAAATTGTAGGGTAAAAGTGAATGAAATGGTCTCCGCATATAAACATTTAATGGTATAAACAACGCGTTTCAAACACTTAGAGTTCTTCCTCAGGAATTAACTAAAAAGAGTTATCTATAGTATACAGTAAATATAGTACAAAATAAAAAAAAAATAAAATAAGGAAGAGAATACGAACCTAAGGGTGAGTATTGTATTTTTTCGTTAATACCTGAGGAAAAACACTATGTGTTTGAAACGCGTTGTTTATACCATTAAATTTTTATATGTGGAGACCATTTCATTAGCTTTTTACCCTACAATGAGTAAATACCACCAATTAAGTGATTTTTCGATGATGTCTGTGTGTGTGCGGGTGGGTGGGTGGGTGGGTCAGTGTGTTAGCATTGCTTGTTACCACGCTACGGTCCAGAATCTTTGATGGATCAAGCAGATATTTTACACAAAAATGGGCCTCACAGTGTAGATGATCCCTATTGCTTGGGAATAATTATGCACGACGGGAAAGTTAATATTTTTGCTAAAAACCGTTTTTTAGAATTTTTTTTTATAATTAAATGTTAAAGATAGGTATCTATTTCTTATAAAAAAATCTGTGTAAAAATTTAATATCTAGCTTATTTTGAGCATTTAATATACATTTGTTGCCTCTATGTATAGTATCTATTCAAAATTATCAAACTTCATTTCTCGTTTAAAACTCGTTCAAACGATGTCCCACGTGGTCAGAGGTGGTCAGAGGTGGTTAGAAGTGGTTAGAGGTGCTCAGAGGTGGTCAGGGAGTGGTCAGAGGTGGTTAGAGGTGATCTAACAGACAGTGAAAGAAGCTAACTTGTCCTGTTTTAACTCATCTTTATTATTCTCTTATTGTTGCTATAAAAAGACGTGAGTAAACAAACAAACAAAAAGACTCATTCATCTGCAATAGTGTTTTCTGGCTTGCTTTATAGCACCTTACTGTTTGTAGGCATACCCAAGGGGCCAGTTTAGCTCAATGGTTAACGTACTCAGCTCTGAACTAATAGCATCGGGGTTCGATCGCCACCTGGCCCTCGATTCATTCATGCGGGAGGTGAATAAATCTGACCACGTCATCCCTCGGAGAAGGATGTTAAACCGTCGGTCCCGAGCCTGTACGATGTCAGGTACTCGTTAAAGATCCCTACTCTAAATACACTTGAGTTAGGCAAAATTTAGTACTCCCACTGTAGAATCAATCTTCATTGTGTGGTATCACAAAGGGCCAATGCTCGGCCTACGTGTGTTCCCTTGTGGGACTTGCCACTGCAACCTAACCTAACCTACATTTGATAAAAGTAAGTAACAAAATTATATAATACAAAAAACATCAGAATAAAATACATCAGGTAAAATTTTAATAAAAGAGATAAGCAAGACAAGTTCCAACAAATACTTTACACGTTTTTTTTAGATAAAGCAATCATTCGTTGACATTGATTTTGAACTAACGTTTTGAAACATATCTTTAGTAACACAAGAAATATTCATCTGTCACTTGTTTTCTTAATGATTTTTCATTTGTACGTGACTGAATTCATAGCAGCACGAATTTTCGAATGTAACTGAGTTTCAGAATTGAACAGAGTTTTCTATAGTTTGTATTCATTGAGAAACCTTGATCTTACGTGTGTTTTCTTGTAGGGCTGCCACTGTAACGGCTTTGGTTACCAGTACACTTGGTGTCGTGGGACCCGCCTCCGCGAGGTCCACCTTGGGCACATGTCGCGTCCCTCCTCCAAGAGGACTGTGGTGTGCCTTCTCATGTGACTAAAGGGTCTCACGTAAAAAAGCATCCATCTGTTACATGCTTTGTTCATGGATTGGGCCGAAGGCCGAGAAACATAACTACAAATCAAAACAGGTCTCCGAGTGACTACACAAAACAGGACTGTGGTGTGCCTTCTCATGTGGCTAAAGGGTCTCACGTAAAAAAGCATCCATCTGTTATATGCTTTGTTCATGGATTGGGCTGAAGGCCGAGAAACATGACTACAAATCAAAACAGGTCTCCGAGTGACTACACAAAACAGGACTGTGGTGTGCCTTCTCATGTGGCTAAAGAGTCTCACGTAAAAAAGCATCCATCTGTTATATGCTTTGTTCATGGATTGGGCTGAAGGCCGAGAAACATGACTACAAATCAAAACAGGTCTCCGAGTGACTACACAAAACAGGACTGTGGTGTGCCTTCTCATGTGGCTAAAGAGTCTCACGTAAAAAAGCATCCATCTGTTATATGCTTTGTTCATGGATTGGGCTGAAGGCCGAGAAACATGACTACAAATCAAAACAGGTCTCCGAGTGACTACACAAAACAGGACTGTGGTGTGCCTTCTCATGTGGCTAAAGAGTCTCACGTAAAAAAGCATCCATCTGTTATATGCTTTGTTCATGGATTGGGCTGAAGGCCGAGAAACATGACTACAAATCAAAACAGGTCTCCGAGTGACTACACAAAACAGGACTGTGGTGTGCCTTCTCATGTGGCTAAAGAGTCTCACGTAAAAAAGCATCCATCTGTTATATGCTTTGTTCATGGATTGGGCTGAAGGCCGAGAAACATGACTACAAATCAAAACAGGTCTCCGAGTGACTACACAAAACAGGACTGTGGTGTGCCTTCTCATGTGGCTAAAGAGTCTCACGTAAAAAAGCATCCATCTGTTATATGCTTTGTTCATGGATTGGGCTGAAGGCCGAGAAACATGACTACAAATCAAAACAGGTCTCCGAGTGACTACACAAAACAGGACTGTGGTGTGCCTTCTCATGTGGCTAAAGGGTCTCACGTAAAAAACCATCCATCTGTTATATGCTTTGTTCATGGATTGGACCGAAAGGCCAAGAAACATATAACTACAAATCAAAACAGGTTACCAGTACACTATTATAAGTATATTCTCGTTTAAACAAGTCAATACATTGGGTGGTCTAACTGTTGATTTAAAGACTGGGGGAAAACAAATTTGAAATATCAAAGCCAGTAAGAAATGAAGTCTAATTGGGGCGTAATCATCGATTGATTTGTAAGAAAAAAAAAACTGGGAATAAATCATCTTAAAGTTGATCTACCATGAAATATCTTTTTAACTTAACAACGTTTAAAAATCAATCCAAAACTTTTTTTTTTCAGAATTTGTGTAACGGATCGATCTTGTTTTGTAACAAAAACCACTTTACTTTTTGAGTCCCAGTATGTTATTAGTTATAAAACCAACAAGTTATTTATCTCTCAACTCGTTATGAAAGAAAGAAAAAAAAAAATCCAAGCTCAAATGTAGTGTAAAATTAAAAAAACCCTGGTCTGCTTCTCTTCGTTGTACTGATAGATTATTGAAAAATTACAATAATAGGTCTTTGGTTAAGAGGGCGGATTTCATCTTATAATGTCTAAATTATTCTGAAATAATGTCTCGAGTTTAACCCATTAAGAGCCATCTTCTAACCCTTATTAACAAAAGAATTCAATTTTACCTTTCAAGAATTTTTTTTTTTTTAAATAGATCGCAGTCTTTTTGATTAACGAGAAGTTTTACTTTAAAAACGATTTCCAATAATACTTTTATTTAATTTGTATGGTAGTATTAATAAGTAAAATAAGCTATAGGGGGAAGGATTAATGATAGATTTAGAATGAATTTTCGATGTTTTCAAGTCGGCAGAAATTATTATTTTTTTTTTTTGTAATTTCTATATACAGGATCGACATAAGAACGTATTTTCAGAAATTTAACGTCTTTTTCAGAAAATGAAACATACCTCGAAAATTAGCCCTACCTTGATTTTGGGGACTTTTTTAAGAATACAGTAAACCCTCACTTTTTGCGGATAATGGGGACCGAAGACACCCGCGAAAAGCAAAAATCTGCGAATAATGGACGCGCCTTTATAAAAGCCTCAAAAGTTCAAACAACCACCTTTTCAGCGGAGAGAGAATCCTGACCTTACTGAATACTGTACTGTGTTGTAAATAAAAATGAAAAACAAAAAGAAAAAAATAAGAAATAATTAATAAAAAAGATTACGTCTTTACCGACTGTAAGAGAGAGAGAGAGAGAGAGAGAGAGAGAGAGAGAGAGAGTGCGAGAGAGAGATAGAGAGAGGAGAGAGAGATAGAAGATAGAGAGAGAGCGAGAGAGAGAGAGATAAATAGAGAGAGAGAGAGAGTGCGATAGAGAGATAGATAGAGAGAGGAGAGAGAGAGAGAGTGCGAGAGAGATAGAGAGAGAGTGCGAGAGAGGGATAGAGAGACAGTGGGAGAGAAAGAGATAAATAGATAGATAGATAGACAGAGAGAGAGAGAGAGAGAGTGCGAGAGAGAGATAGATAAATAGAGAGAGAGAGAGAGAGTGCGATAGAGAGATAGACAGAGAGAGAGAGAGAGAGAGAGAGTGCGAGAGAGAGATAGAGAGTGCGAGAGAGGGATAGAGAGACAGTGGGAGAGAAAGAGATAAATAGATAGATAGATAGACAGAGAGAGAGAGAGAGTGTGCGAGAGAGAGATTGAGAGAGAGATAGAGAGAGAGAGAGATAGATATATATAGAGACAGAGAGAGAGAGTGCGAGAGAGAGTGGGAGAGAGAGGAGAGAGAGAGTGGGAGAGAGAGAGTGGGAGAGAGAGATAGAAGATAGAGAGAGAGAGAGAGCGAGAGAGAGTGGGAGAGAGAGAGATAAATAGAGAGAGTGCGAGAGAGAGAGAGATAGATAGAGAGAGAAAGAGAGTGCAAGAGAGATAGAGAGAGAATCCTGACCTTACTGAATACTGTAATGTTTTGTAAAAAAAATGAAAAACAAAAGGAAAAAAAGAAAAAATAATTGAGAAAAAAGATTACGTCTTTACCGACTATAAGAGAGAGAGAAAGAGAGAGAGAAAGAGAGAGAGTGCGAGAGAGAGAGAGAGAGATAGCGAGAGAGTGGGAGAGAGAGAGAGAGAGAGAGAGAGAGAGAGAGAGAGAATGCGAGAGAGAGAATGCGAGAGAGAGATAGTGAGTGGGAGATATATATATATATATATAAGAGAGAGAGAGAGAGAGTGCGAGAGAGAGAGAGAGAGAATTATACCCATAATGTATTGCACAGTAAATAATAATGCAAGTAAATAAAATAAAAACATTTGTAACTATCCTTTATTTTAATTTATAGATGAAAATGCCTGTGCATCACTATAAATTAGACGATGATGAATGTCTGCACACTTCACGAAGGGGTCTATTCCTCCTCATTCATAATTTTTAGTCCTAATTGAATATTTTTAATAGCTTTTATTAGCCTTTAATTTAATACTGTAGAATATATTTTGACCCAGCAAGTCACTGGTTGTTTGATATCTTTCTCGATCGTACTACAAGAATCCTGTCTATTTTCTTCTCTAATACTAACTACTGTACTTTTTCATTACGAGTTGTATTTTTTTTTATTTTTTTTTTATTTTTTTAATTTTTAATTGAATATTTCAGAACCCCGCGAAACCATGAACCCGCGAAAACTGAACCACGAACTAGCGAGGGATTACTGTATAAGCCCCTCCCCAACAATAATCCCTAGTTAAAATAATGTGACAAATATAATTCGTTAAAGAATAATGTATAGTTGAATGTATGGTATCTCTAGTTGCCCTAATATTTCAGAGAATTGTTTGAAACAAAATATTCTGTGAAATTCCTTGTTTACCTGTACAGTTCGTTTCATGCAATGCATAGGCACGTGTCAAAATTAATTCCTAGAGTATGTTAAGTAGAATTTACCTTAAAAGTATAATAGAAGGCAACAGTCTACATAGAGTGACGGTGCTGGTACAACGTTTGTGCATTTCAGTCTTATAAGTTTGATTATTACCTATTAGATATTGTACTAGAAGCCCTTTCACTAAAATAAGCCCTAGCTTATTTTATAATAAGCTTCCTGAAGATGACTGGAAGCCAGTCGAAACATGTCGGTTCCCACTTAATTAACATTCTCCAACGTTTGAATGAAGGAAAGAAGAAGGTATTCAGAAACCTTGAAAAACTGGTGAAGAAAATGACATCAGCGAAATACGGTCAATTATTCAACTATATATATATATATTGAATTAGAATATATAAACTAAAAAATATACAGAAATATTGAATTCTGTAAGTGTTCTTTTTACTATTTTTTTCTGTGTCATGCTTTGTGTAATTTAAAGTTATATATATATAATGATAAAGTATCGACCGTGGAATAGAAACAAAACTAAAGTTTATCGGGACTCGGTCAGTTCTTCAGGTTCAAATTGAACTCTCATTGCCAACTTTAAATAAAGACCGAAACGTTGGCAATGAGAGTTTAATTTGAATCTGAAGAACTGACCGAGTCCCGATAAACCTTAGTTTTATATAAATATATATAAATTAACAGTTCAAAATTGAAGATAGGTAACACAGAAAGTAAAAGAAACACACTTACAGTAAGTGTGTTTCTTACTTTCTGTGCTCTGTAAGTGTTTCTTACTTTCTGTAAGTGTTTCTATCTGTAAACTATTACAGATATTCTATCTGTAAGTGTTTCTGGGTAGTTTTAGTAAGTGTGTGCTCTGTAAGTGTTTCTTTTACTTTCTCTGCTCTGTAAGTATGTTTCTTTTACTTTATGTGCTCTGTAAGTGTGTTTCTTTTACTTTCTTTGCTCTGTAAGTGTGTTTCTTTTACTTTCTTTGCTCTGTAAGTGTGTTTCTTTTACTTTCTCTGCTCTGTAAGTGTGTTTCTTTTATTTTCTGTGCTACCTATCTTCAATTTTGAACTGTTATTGTGTCCCGTTTGGATCGTCTTTCCGTTTATCAAGTGTATATATATATATCCAATGTTTCTTATCTCAGTCACATATATTCAACCCTTTTTTTCTTTATTGATGTTTGGTCCAGAGTGAAGCAGTAAAACACATTTAAGCCAAAGTTTCGTCTATATGAAACAAAAATTTAAAGAAATATATATGATCGGTCAGATTTAGATTACCGAGATATATTGTAAATTATATGTTTAGTCAGGAAATAAAAATTTATTCTGACCTCTTGTGGGAGTAACATTTATATATGTAAAAAAAAAAGAGATCCATAAATTACATACCGATATTAAAACGAAAACGGTAAATACACGTAAATACCATTTAAAAAGTTGTTTTTTTTTTAAAGTAGAATCAATAATATATATATCTTATTGATTTATATTTCTGCGTTAAATGGAGGAAGAAAAAAAACAACAACGAAATTCTTAAGAACTCTACTTTTCTTATGAAGATAGTGGGGGGGGGGGGGGGAGGAGAAGAAGATGAAGATGAAGAGGAAGAAGAGAGATGGAAAAAACAAGAAAGGAAGGTAAGGTAGGTGTTTTAAAAAGTGATGAATGTGGGAGACTTGGAGTGTTGGTGTAGTGTGTGTGTGTGTGTGTGTGTGTGTGTGTGTGTGTGTGTGTGTGTGGTGGAAGGTATCCCGTAGGATATTAGCATAGAGACGAGACAAGGTGGGTGTGTGTGTGTAGTGGTATGCTGACCAGCTAAAGAGGATCATTGATGGGGTGGGGGGGGGGGGGGAGGGGGGCTATACGAGTTGGCCATTCAACCCATAAGCCACTCGGCTCACTCATAATATATATATATATATATAATGTATTATGCATTTAAAGGTGTGACCAGCCAAAAAAAAAGAATTCTTGTTTCCTTTCATCCATCCTAAATCAAAAACACATCCTCCTCCTACAATTAAGGCCATCTTTCTCCTGCCCTATATATATATATAGAAATATAAATCTCCACTTGCTTTCTTGACCTGGTTTCAACTTTATTTTGTTAACTTTATGAATAGCTATATATATATAGGTGTGTTATCTAATCGGGATTCGGTCAAATTTTCTAGGTTCAAAAATCAAACTCTCGTTGCCGACGTTTCGGTTTTATTTTAAAACCTTTTTTATAGGCCTACATAGATGTGTTATCTCATCGGGATTCGGTCAAATTTTCTAGGTTCAAAAATAAAACTCTCATTGCCGACGTTTCGGTTTTATTTTAAAACCTTTTTCATAGGCAGAAGTAAGAATTTGTTATAAACTAAGAAAATGAATTTTACATTATTTAAAGGAATAACAATCTTAACCGGACAAAACCTTCGACTAGACTATATATATATATATATATATATATATGTGTATATACAAAACTAAAGTTTATCTGGACTGGGTCAGTTCTTCAGGTTCAAATTAAACTCTCATTTCCAACGTTTTGGTCTTTATTTTAAAACCTTTTTCATAGGCCTACAAAAACAGAGAAAATATAAGAAATATTTCTCTTATATTCCTTATATAAGATATATTATATATAATTATATATATTACTACATTTTTCTATACCACGGTCAATATATATCTATATATATATATATATATATATATATATATTATATATATTATTTATATATATTATATATATATATATGAATATATATATATAATATATAATATATTATATATATATATATATATATATATATTATATGTTCATATGGTTATTGGGGGCCCGATCAGATCCCGGTTTAAATCAGAAGCGTTAACTTTTATTTGTTTTTCCTTTTATTTTTTACTTATATATTCATATTCATATATATATTTTTTTATTTTATTATTTTTTTCCTTTTTTTCCTTTTGTTATTATATATATATATTTTTTTTTATTATTTCCTTTTTTATAATTTTTAATTTATATTTTTTAATTTTATAATTTTATCTTTTGTTTTTGCTTTCTCCGTTCTCCGACGTTTAGTGCCTAGCTCCTTTTTTACGCTAGTGCTGCTCTCTTCGGTTGACTCTTTATTTCTTCATTCGCGCTCCGTTCTTCGACGTGGGGAGATCTCTCTCACTTCGTCCTCTCTACTAGTCTACTCTCCTGATGACGAACAACAGTTCGAAATATTGAATTCTGTAAGTTTTCTTTGTATTCTCTTTTCTGTGTCGTGCTTTGTGTAATTTAAAGTTATATATATATATATATATATATATATATATATATACACGTTTCACGTGAATCACAAACACAGAACAAAGGAAGGAACAAACACACTTACTGTCTCTAATTTTCGTTTGAACCGTCACTATCATGGTGACGGTTCAAACGAAAATTAGAGACAGTAAGTGTGTTTGTTCTTTAGCTTTGTGTTTGTGATTCACCGTGAAACGTTTGTTGTCCTTTCAGGTCGTTTTCCTGTTTACAATATATATATATATATATATATATATACACTTTTTTTCGTTGGAAATACGATCCAAAACGGACAAATATAGTTCAATATAAACAAAGAAACATAGAGAAATCAGAAGAACACACTTACAGTCTCTAATTTTCGGTTTGAACCGTCTTCATCCAGTCCAGAATCGTCTCTGATCCAGTGCGCTTGGTTTCCCTCTCTTATCTCTCCTGAAGACGGTTCAAACCGAAAATTAGAGACTGTAAGTGTGTTCTTCTGATTTCTCTATGTTTCTTTGTTTATATTGAACTATATATATATATAAAAGAGTAATGAATTGTCGACCGTGGAACAGATATGTAACATAAAAAGGATAAATCGGGATTTGGTCAGTTTCTTCCACTTCCAATCAAACTCTGATTGCCAACATTTCGATTTTATTCAAAATCTTTTTCAAAAGCGAAAGTAGGAATATTTGAAAATGAACGAACTATTACAAATTACATTACTAAAACAATATGGAAGGTTAAACTATTCAAATGACAAACATTAATAAACATATATGTACAGCTGGTGAGCAGGTAACAATGGAACAAAATGTTTCACTAAAAACGTTAGGTATTCAAAACACTAGAATAAACACTATTTAAATTCGCTATGTCACTTCAATGATTAATGCAAGTTTGATCTTTTTTAATGAATAGCATTTCAAGGGTTCTTCTTCTATGTTCGTCCTGTTCTCTTCTATTTTCAAATATGCAACATAGAAGTAAATTTAGGAAAAAAGAACAGCTACTTAAAAAAGTCATGAATGCAGAATCTGCTCTGCTTTTCAACAATGTATGCTTGGATGAAGATCTGCTGCCAACTTATACAAATATATATACAATTAAAAGAAACGGTTCAGCGGACTTTTTTAAATAAAATAAATTCAAAACGAAGGAAACACACAAAAAGACACAAACATAACTCACATCGATATTTCGACCATCGTCGTCATCAGGAGATGTGAAGAGCAAAGAGTCAGGCCTTCCTGCGGGACGCTTCGCTCTTCACACCACCTGATGACGACGTTGGTCGAAATATCATGTGAGTTATGTCTGTGTCTTTCTGTGTGTTTCCTTCGTTTTGAATTTATTTTATTTAATATATATATATATATATAACGTATAAATAAGAGGATTTTGATGAATATTTGCATAGTTAGAATGGAGTTTTTTTTTGCAAAGACTTTGTTGGATGCGAGGAGAGAATACATTGTGAAAGGGGTGTGTATTGGCCAAGCAAGGGGTGTATAAGCCCCTCTGACTTTTAGAACTAGCAGTAATATCAGATTCAGCAAAGGTATACACATCTGGACAGGGTGTTAAAGCCAGCTGGGTCTCCCTTTCCCTATAGAGAAAAAAAAAGGGGGGGGGGCGAAATTTAGGGCTCTTCTTCTTTTCTAACTCCCTTGCCGAATAACTTACGTATATAGAATATATTATCGTTCAGAAAAGTTTTTTCTTTTATATATATATATATATATATATATTTGTGTTTTTGGGAGCAGATCTTCAATCAAACATGTTTTATTAAAAATTATGCCAATTTTAACTTTTGTTCTTTTCCGAGTTAATGTTTCAAGTTTTCTCACTATGGATTTCCACCTTTCTGGTAAAATATAAAGTAATTCACCAAAAGATTTATTCTTGACTTCCATTTTCAGTCAGAGCTGACCGAAACGTCGTATATAATTTGTATGTAATGTTAATTTGTTTGTTATGGTTAAAACTTGTTTAGTGAATAAAATGGAAGTCAAGAATAAATCTTTTGGTGAATTACTTTATATTTTACCAGAAAGGTGGAAATCCATAGTGAGAAAACTTGAAAAATTAACTCGGAAAAGAACAAAAGTTAAAATTGGCATAATTTTTAATAAAAATATATATATATATATACTTTTTCGTTGGAAATACGATCCAAAACGGACAAAAATAGTTCAATATAGACAAGAAAAACATAGAGAAATCAAAAGAACACACTTACAGTCTCTAATTTTCGGTTTGAACAGTCTTCAGGTCTCCAACTGTCTCTGAACCAGTGCGCTTGGTTTCCCTCTCTTATCTCTCCTGAAGACGGTTCAAACCGAAAATTAGAGACTGTAAGTGTGTGTTCTTAATTTCTCTACGTTTCTTTATGTACATTGAACTGTATTTGTCCGTTTTGGATCGTATTTTCATCAAAAAAGTATATATATAAATGATCAAACCACAATAAGAAATGGGAAAACAAGGCTAAGATCTTAGTCTTGTTTTCCCATTTCTTATTGTGGTTTGATCATTGATTGTTATTTCACGTGTTTATATGAAATCTATATATATATATATATATATATATATAAGTTTTTTTTCAATCATTTTTGTTATATAAAAAAAAAAATGGAGCAGCTTACACTTAACTTTACTATAAGAAACATAATATCAAACTCTTTGAAATCATATTGGGTTTCGGTTTTGTTAAAGAAAAAAAAAACTTTTAGTGGTTTACACTCAACTTTACTATAAGAATCATAATATCAAACTCTTGGATAATCAATTGAGTTTCGTGAAAAAAATAGTCGTTAGTGGTTTACACTCAATTTTACTATAAGAAATACAATATCAAATTATTCGACAATCATTTTGGGTTTCTGTTTTGTTAAAGAAACAAAAATCTTTAGTGTTTACACTCAACATTACTATAAGAAATATGATATCAAACTTTTTGAGTTTTTTGAGTTTCGGTTTTGATAAAAAAAAATGTTTTGTGGTTTACACTCAACTTTACTATAAGAAACATAATATCAAACTCTTGGATAATCAATTGTGTTTCGTGAAAAAAAAACCTTTAGTGGTTTACACTCAATTTTACTTTAAAAACCATAATATCAAACTTTTTGAGTCATTTTGAGTTTCGGTTTTAAAAAAGAAACAAATGTTTAGTGGTTTACACTCAATTTTACTATAAGAAACATAATATCAAACTCTTGGATAATCAATTGAGTTTCGTGAAAAAAAAAAACCTTTAGTGGTTTTACTTTAATTTTACTTCAATAATTTATTTCAATTTTACTTTAATTTAACTTCAATTTTACTTTAAAAACCATAATATCAAACTCTTTGAGTCATTTTGAGTTTCAGTTTTGTTAAAGAAAAAAAATGTTTAGTAGTTTACACTCAACTTTACCTATAAGAAATGTAATATCAAAGTCTTGGACAATCATTTTGAATTTTGGTTTTGTTAAAAAAAGAAATCTGGTTTTTTGTTTTTTTTTTAAATTGTAATTTGTCTTTTTATAGGAATGTTGAGAGGTTTACACTCAATATTACTAAAAAAAGACATAATGTCTTACTCTTGGACAATCAATTGAATTTCGCATTGACTTAATATGAAACAGATACATACATAATAAAATTAATAATTTAATTTGTTTTATGTGGTTATACCACTCGTAAATGTTATAACATATGGTAAGAGATAAAATACAAACAGAAAGTCTTAAAATCAAAAAAAAAATAAAAAAAAAGTTTTAGGAAACAAGACGTTTCGAACACATAGTGTTCTTCTTCAGAGTACACCTGCCTCAGTGTAATTACACTTGACTCAACTTCAGTTAACATACTGAAGGAGTTAAGTGTTGGAAACTCGTTTAAATACGGCTAAAATCAATAGAACGTGTAGGCGTTGCATAAACAAGTATTATTCAAGTTATAAACTTCATATTATTAATATGGCAAACCGTTATATCTTGTAAGATGATCTTGGAGTCGTTGGAGCGCTTTCGGATGTTGTCCATCTTCGATCGCAACAAACCTAAGAGGTAGGTTAAGAGGTGAGTTACGATCAATGATGGACAACGTTGGAAAGTTCCACATAATCGAAAGGCTGAATGATTTATGGGGAAGAAATCCAAAGAGGACAACGTCCGAAAGCTCTCCAGCGACTCCAAGATCATCTAACGAACTATGACGGTTTGCCATATTAATAATATAAATCATACCAACCTGAGTGGTAATAATAACATGCATGTATTTATATACTTCATTTTTAACTAGAATGGGTGACAAGTAAGAAAAGAGACAAACTTTCTTCTATAATATCAACAGTAATAGACGAAGTATGAAATGTGGGTCTCGTAATAATACATATTATTAAACCAGTTGATTAGATAATAATTTGGGTTGTGGAATAGTGAGAGACCGAAGTCTACCAGATTCATCTAGTACTTTCTAATGACAAAGCAAACAAACAGCTAAACAACACTAAAAAAAAAATATAATGTTTTGGAAAACAAAGACACTGCTTTCAACTCAGATTCATCTAGTACTTTCTAATGACAATGCAAAATAACAGCTAAACAATACTAAAAAAGTGGTAAAATAAATGAATGTATTGCATACACTGCATTTCACAGATTCATCTAGTACTTTCTAATGACAAAGCAAACAAACAGCCTAACAATACTTAAAAAAATATATATAAGTTTGGCAACACTGCTTTCACCAGATTCATCTAGTACTTTCTAATGACAAAGCAAACAAACAGCTAAACAACACTAAAAAAAAATATAAGTTTGGCAACACTGCTTTAACCAGATTCATCTAGTACTTTCTAATGACAAAGCAAACAAACAGCTAAACAATACTAAAAAAAAAAAAATAAGTTTGGCAACACTGCTTTCACCAGATTCATCTAGTACTTTCTAATGACAAAGCAAACAAACAGCTAAACAATACTAAAAAAAAAAATATAAGTTTGGCAACACTGCTTTCACCAGATTCATCTAGTACTTTCTAATGACAAAGCAAACAAACAGCTAAACAATACTAAAAAAAAAAAAAATAAGTTTGGCAACACTGCTTTCACCAGATTCATCTAGTACTTTCTAATGACAAAGCAAACAAACAGCTAAACAATACTAAAAAAAAAAAATAAGTTTGGCAACACTGCTTTCACCAGATTCATCTAGTACTTTCTAACGACAAAGCAAACAAACAGCTAAACAATACTAAAAAAGAAAAAATAAGTTTGGCAACACTGCTTTCACCAGATTCATCTAGTACTTTCTAATGACAAAGCAAACAAACAGCCAAACAATACTTAAAAAATATATATAAGTTTGGCAACACTGCTTTCACCAGATTCATCTAGTACTTTCTAATGACAAAGCAAACAAACAGCCAAACAATACTAAAAAAAAAAATAAGTTTGGCAACACTGCTTTCACCAGATTCATCTAGTACTTTCTAATGACAAAGCAAACAAACAGCTAAACAATACTAAAAAAAAAAAAATGTGGCAACACTGCTTTCACCAGATTCATCTAGTACTTTCTAATGACAAAGCAAACAAACAGCCAAACAATACTTAAAAAATATATATAAGTTTGGCAACACTGCTTCCACCAGATTCATCTAGTACTTTCTAACGACAAAGCAAACAAACAGCTAAACAATACTAAAAAAAAAAATATAAGTTTGGCAACACTGCTTCCACCAGATTCATCTAGTACTTTCTAATGACAAAGCAAACAAACAGCTAAACAATACTTAAAAAAATTAATCAAATATTTTCCTTATCTTGTCCACATATATATATATATATATAACAGTATTTATCTTTTTTATCGAGGTTTGTTCTAGCTTCAATAATACAACACCTTTAATCAGACGTTTCGTCTATATATGTAGAAATCTTCAGGGCTACATCAATATATAATTTAATTAGAATAACATGAAACATAATTATATTACATTATTTAATGAATATACATAATTACTTTGGTATTTTCCATTGTGAGGAAGCAACTACATAACGGTTTGTATTCAAATCAGCTAGTGTGCTGCCCTAGTGACAGTTTTTTGAACCTTCTAATCATACTTGATAACTCAAAACAACCCTAAAAACTCATTAAAACTATATCAAAAAAGAACCAGGAACTACAACCATATTTATTAATTACTAAGCAATAGACTATATATCTTACTTTAGTTTTCTTTATCCGTTTTTTTATTACAAGCTTTTTTGGTTTTACGATACTGAATCATTTCTTTTATAAGCCTCTTATTTTTATTATTTTCATAATCTATAATCTTCGTGTCGTCTAGGTTAAAGTTATGACTATTATTGATTGAATGATAGGCTAAAGCACAAACTGTTTTCTTTGATTTAATGTCGTATTTATGTAGAGCTAACCTATCTTTTAAGTACTGTTTTGTTTACCTAATGTAAATTGCATCGCAATTTTCAAACGGAATTGAATATATAATATTGATTGATTATTGTTGAATATATGATATTAAATCAAAGTATGTTTTAGTTATATAATGTAATATATGTTTTAGTTATCTAGTCTGATATAGAAGGTTCGAAAAACGGTCACTAGGGCAGCACACTAGCTGATTTGAATACAAACCGTTATGTAGTTGCTTCCTCACAATGGAAAATACCAAAGTAATTATGTATATTCATTAAATAATGTAATATAATTACTTTTAATTATATTACATTATTTATGTAATATAAGTATTATAAATAATATTATAAATTATAATGTAATTTATTATTTTTATTATAATAATATTTATATTATAAATAATATAAATTTATTTAATATAATGTAAATAAATTCTGTATTGATGTATCCCTGAAGATATCCACAAATATAGACGAAACGTCGGCTTAAAGGTGTTGTATTATTGAAGCTAGACCAAACTCGATAAAAAAGAAAAATAGTGTTAAAAAGAAATATTTACTTTGGTAACACTGCTTCCAGCACATGTATCGGGATTTTTTCCAAAAATACAAAATGGAAATAATTAGGTTGGCAACACTGCGACCGCCAGATTCAATTGTACTTTCTTACAACGAAGCAAACAAACAGAAAAAAAACTGAAAACTCCACAAAATGAAATTAGTTTGGCAATAATGCGACTACCTCATTAATCTAGCACTTTTTTACGATAAAGTAAATACTTTAAAAAATATATATATAGTTTAGTAACACTGATTCCACAATATTCATCTAGTACTTTCTTCCAACAAAAGAAAGAAATCACAAAAAAACTATAGACATCATAAAAAGAAAGAAAATATTTTTGCAACATTAAGTTTACCAGATTAAGCTAGTAACTTCTTAGAACAAAATAAACATACAAATAAACTAGAAAATAAAAAAAAATTATTTCGGCAACATTGCTTCCATTAGACTTGTCTAGAACTTTCTTATTATAAAGCAAATGAGCAGACAAAGTGTAGACTTCCCAACCAAAAAAATAAAATAATAGTTTGGCAACACTGCATTCACCACATTCGTCTAGTACTTTCTAACAACAAATAAACCATAGATTCTTAAATAAAAATTAGTTTTGGCAACACTGGATCTTCCACATTTATATAGTGCAACAAAGCAAACAGACTAAAGACTTGGCAACATCAAAAAAATTTTAGTTTGGCAACACTGCGTTAACCACATTCATGTAGTACTTTCTAACTACAAATAAACCATAAGCTTCTTAAATAAGAACTAGTTTTGGCAACACTGGGATCCATCACATTGATATATTACAACAAAGCAAACAAGCAAACAGACTATAGACTTGCCAACAAAAAAAAAATATTAGTTTGGCAACACTGCGTTCACCACATTCATGTAGTAATTTCTAACAACAAATAAACTACAAACTTTTGAAATGAAAATTAGTTTTGGTAACACTGGATTTACCACATACATATAGTACAACAACAAAAAAATATTAGTTTGGTAACACTGCGTTCACGACATTTATCTAGTAATTTCTAACAACAAATAAACTATAGACTTTTGAAATGAAAATTAGTTTTGGCAACACTGGATCTACCACATTCATATAGTGCAACAACGCAAACAGACTATAAACTTGGCAACAACAAAAAAATATTAGTTTGGCAACACTGCGTTCACCACATTAATGTAGTACTTTCTAACTACAAATAAACCATAGACTTCTTAAATAAAAATTAGTTTTTTTGCAACACTGGATCAACCACATTCATATAATTCAACAACAAAAAAATATTAGTTTGGCAACACTGCGTTCACCACATTAATGTAGTACTTTCTAACTACAAATAAACCATAGACTTCTTAAATAAAAATTAGTTTTTTTGCAACACTGGATCAACCACATTCATATAATTCAACAACAAAAAAATATTAGTTTGGCAACACTGCGTTCACCACATTCATCTAGTAATTTCTAACAACAAATAAACTATAAACTTTTGAAATGAAAATTAGTTTTGGCAACACTGGATCTACCACATTCATATAGTGCAACAAAGCTAACAGACTATAGACTTGCCAAACAAAATAAAAAAAATAAATATTAGCTTGGCAACACTGGGCCCACTATATTTATGTAGATCGTTACAAAAAAGCAATGAATCATGCAGCCTAGAGAACTCAAAAGGAAAAAAATATTGAACTAATAAATCCAGCTTATATGGGCCAAGCCTAGGCTGAATGCATACTTACCCAGATTATGGTAATAAATGGGACTTGTATTAATAATCACCTCTGTCTGAAGCTTATTTAGGCTTCATGAAAATACTTTAAACACTAGCTATTGCCCAGCTTCGACTATGACATAAGTAAAAAAAAATAATAATAATAATTATAATTAAATTAACCTTAAATTCACTATACTATAAATGATCAAACCACAATAAGAAATGGGAAAACAAGACTAAGATCTTTCAACCCTAACAAGCGGTCTTCGTCAGAGTCAAAAACCGAACTGACTCACTTGGGTTTTTGACTCTGACGAAGACCGCTTGTTACGGTTGAAAGATCTTAGTCTTGTTTTCCCATTTCTTATTGCGGTTTGATCATTGATTGTTATTTCACGTGTTTATGTGAAAGCTTTTTAACTATACTATAAGTAAAGTATAATAAAATGTTAAAAAATATTCATAACCATATTTTTTTTAAAGTTCAAAGTCCGTTTTTGAAGATTTATTTATGATATCTTCAATATGAGGAAGTTGAAGAGGACCTCATATCCTCCTGATATGAGGAGAGTTGAGATATGGACACCAAGCGCACTTGTGAAGCGATGTTTGGAGACGATCTCCTACCAATCGCTTCACAAGTGCGCTTGGTGTCCATATCTCAACTCTCCTGATGACGGTTCAACCAAAAATTAGAGACAGTAAGTGTTTTTGTTCCTTAGGTTCTGTGTTTGTGATTCATCGTGAAACGTTTGTTGACCTTTTGTATCGTTTTCCTGTTTACAATATATATATATATATATATATATATATAAGGATTTCACATCAACACGTAAAATAACAATCACTGATCAAACCAAATAAACGAAGACCGCTTGTTACGGTTGAAAGATCTTAGTCTTGTTTTCCCATTTCTTATTGTGGTTTGATCATTGATTGTTGTTTCACGTGTTTATGTGAAATCTTTATATATATATATATATAATGGAATGTTTTCCTTATCTCGACCACATATTATCTCGTCCCACAAGTAGGACTCGAACCTTACGTCCCAGCAACAAGACTAAATGCAAGCCCCCAAACCATTGGGCTACCATGACCCCCTTTATTCAATAACAATACCGAATAACACAGAACAACTTCGAAATAATACATCGCTTAAAAAACAACGCCTATTTCAGTTTCTTAAACAAAGTTTGTTAGGCGAAAAAACTTTTTTTCTGGCAAACTCTCAATTTAATCGAATAGCTAGTGCCTTTCAAAAAGCCAACTCGTTTGACCAGTTTAAAAATACATTTTGCAAAATATAAAAACCGGAATATCATCCTCAGTTTAAAAACCACTTCACTTCATCTTCTTCTTGATACAGGTAAAACTAAGCACATTTAATCTCCGGCCAGAATAGCTTATCTCTTCATTTAAAACTAAATGATTTCAATAGAACATTAAATAATCACATAATATCTACTATTATATATTAGTTTGAAATTGAAAATCATAATATAATATTAATATTTAGCAAAGAAAAAAAAAAAAGCTACTGAGGTAAAATGGATAAACAAACAAAAGTCTCCACACAAATGAAGTTTTATTCAACAAACAACAACGCGTTTCAAACACTTTGTGTTCATCATCAGGAAGACACTACAATACAAATTATATCTAATCAGTTACAAAACATAATTTATATTGTAGTGTCTTCCTGATGATGAACACAAAGTGTCGAAACGTGTTGTTGTTGTTTGTTGAATAAAACTTCATTTGTGTGGAGACTTTTGTTTGTTTATCCATTTTACCTCAGAATGAGTATATACCCCACAATTACGGATTGCACAACTAATGATTTAAAAAAAAAAAAGGTATTATTTTTTCGCTACTTCATTTCGTTTATATCTGAATTTTAATGGGTTACTGAAATTAAACATTAAACAATTATAAATATGACTTCTGAAAACATGATATCAGATTGGTATTATGTATAAAAAATAATTATAATATAAAATAATAATTTTATAAAAAAATAATTATATTAGCTGTGAAATCATTATGAACACTGTACCCATTCCTGTTTTTTGTCCAGATAGGTCAATAGGTCAACTGTTAGGTCAAATAGTGGTCTATAGAGCCAGATTCGGTTTATTTTTCGAGATATTAAGCCTGGTAAGTCACATTGGGTCATCTGTTCGTCCACTCTTGTTGAGAGGGTCAGAATAAAACCAACGCTCTGATTCGCGAGCCAGATTAGGTCATTTTTGGGGTCTTACTTCTCAGTGGTCCTGATAGGTCAATAGGTTAACTGTTAGGTCAAATAGTGGTCTAGAGAGCCAGATTCGGTTTATTTTTTGAGATACTAAGCTTCGTAAGTCACATTAGGTCATCTGTTCGTCCACTCTTGGTCAGAGGGTCAGAATAAAACCAACGCTCTGATTCTCGAGCCAGATTAGGTCATTTTTGTGGTCTTAACTCTCAGTGGTCCTGATAGGTCAATAGGTCACCTGTTAGGTCAAATAGTGGTCTAGAGAGCCGGATTCGGTTTATCTTTCGAGATTCTAAGACTCTTAAATCAGATTAGGTCAATTGTTGGTCCAAATAGGCGGATTAGACTGCCTTTACGAACTCTTAAGAATCGTAATCCAGATAAGGTCATCTATCTGCTGGCCCAGTACTGGTCAATAGGCCAGAATAGAAACAAGGATTCCAGCTCGCGAGTCAGATTGGATACACTACTTGTCTGCGGACTGGACTAGGAATTTCTAATCCGCGAGCCAAATTAGTTTACCTGTACGGTACTCAGATATCGGTGTAGAGCTACCCTCAGACCAGATTAGGTCATAAGAAGGAATAAGTATTTGTTGCGACAGCTTGAAGCTGTTGAGCGGATTAAGCCATTTCTAGGGTTGCTGCTTGGTCAAGAATTAACAGTTAACCTGCTATCAGCTATTTATTACGCCGTGTCCGCTACCCCTGTTATCTATGAAGTGCCTTCTGCGCGTGAGCTAGACAAGGTAGTATGACAAGCTGCTTTCAGTTTGCAAGTCATATTAGGTCATTTCTAGATGACGCGTCCTGCAGGACTACCACAAGCGCTCAACTCACACCGGTTTAACCTAGCTAAGGAACAGGCCTGCATGACGCCTTTCACCTTTTAGTATAAATCCAGGGGCTGAAATGGCTCATTTATTATTTGACACCCATTTTAGTAATAAGCGAGCCACATTACCTGTTGATTCTATATTGGGAGTCCCAAATTTTTCTTAACTCACGTGTATTTAGAGTAGCGGAATCTTTTAACGATTAGCTGACATCGTACAGGCTCGGGACCGACGTACTCAGATTTATTCATCTTCCGCGTGAATAAACCGAGGGCCAGGTGGGGATCGAAACGCCGGAATATTAGCCCAGAGGCGAATACGTTAACCACTGAGCTAACCTGAGCCTCTCTTTACTACTGTTCTAGGGCGGAAATGTGTGGCTCATTTATAATTTGGAACCCATTTTTAACAATGGGCGAGCCACATTGCCAATTGTTTCTACATTGAGAGTCCTAAATATTGCCTAACTCAAGTGCATTTCGAATAGGGATCTTTTAACGAGTGCCTGACATCGTACAGGCTCGGGACCGACGTTTATAATTAGGTAAATGAAAATCATGTGGTGTTGCAAGACTGGTTTCTTTTTCGAGCAATTCTGAAATATAGTTTATATATTGTAAATTCTAGTTTGACATAAAAATAAAGATTATGCAGAAAAACTAAAAGAGATAAATGAAATAACAGAGGCAAGTTAAATCAGTGGTTAAGGTACTCGTTTCTGAACTGGTAGGAACCGGGTTCAATACCCACCTGGCTTTCGATTTATTACGTGGGAGGTGAATAAATCTGATGAATTCATCTCTCGGAGAGGACGTTCAGCTGTCAGTCCCTTCGCCTGTATGATGTCAGATACTCGTTAAAGAACCCTACACTAAATACACTTGACTTAGGCAAAATATAGAATGAACAGGTAATGTGGCTCAATCATTGGTAAAATGGGTTCCAAATAATAAATGAGCCAGAATTTCCACGGAAGACTTATAATGTGGGCGTTGGGAAAACAAACAACAACAGGTTTAACGTCCTCTCTGAGGGACGACATGCTAAAATTTATTCATCTGTTACGTGAATAAATGAAAGGCTAGAGTGGGTATTGAACCCTAGACCTGCCAGTTCAGAGACGAGTACATTAACCTGTTTTGATTCACCAGTGTTCGCAAGCCTTTTGACTACCACACCGTAAAAAACCAAACCAGGTCGACGCTTGATACATGCTGCCCTTTGGTCAACCCATGCTTACCCATAAAGCATGGGGTGTCCGAGGAGGACCTCGCGGAGGCGGGCAGCACGATGCTACATCACGTAACAGACATATGATACCGCACAACTGTGCCAAAAGTCGAAATTCAACCGTATTATAACTTTGAATAAAATTAAAACCATGACACTTAAAAGACCGTAGGGTAGTTAATTAAGGCTAGGTTTTCTAGGAGTACTGGGTTATTCCCCCTAGGATAGACTTACTGACTAATGTAATAAATGAAATAACTATGTACACGGGGTAAATGATCAAACTACAATATGAAATGGGAAAATAAGACCAAGATCTTTCAACGTAACAAGCGGTCTTCGTCAGGGTCCAAGAAAAACCTACTCCTACATACACGGGGTAAAACAAGAATGACTTAATGGCTAAGGTAACTAAAATAAATAAATAATTAGTGAATACCTCATTGATCTACTAAGGGTACTCGGATATTCCCCCTAGAGTTGGCTAATATAAATTAGAAAAATAAATAACAACTAGATATTTAAATTAAGTTAAATAAAAAATTAAAGCTATAGAAAACTACAGCTAAACTTCTAGGAATACTCGGTTATCTCTCCTAAAATTATCTTACAACTAATTAATAAATACGTAATATAAGAAATAGACTAGTACAGTGTTTCCCAAACTTTTTTGACTGACCGCCCCCTTGGGTCCATAAACCTATAACTCAACACCCTTGAATAATAATCAGATTCCTAGACTAAATAACCAAATGAGTAACATTTTAATAATTAAATTAAAATAATTACTAATCGAATATTTATTTAGAATCCAATAGATGTTTTGTTTCATAGCGTAATTATGCAAAAGAATTAATACACAATAAAAGAAACTTAGGTGAGAATATACTTTTAACATAAAAATGAATTATCAAAACAAATAATTTTAAGAAACCGTTTCCTAGAAGTTTACATGTCGTGTTTTCACTTAAATTTAGAAATTATATTGTATGAACATTTTGAATTTATGAAAATAGAATCCCCGCTCCTTTTTGGATTACCGCCCCCCGATATCAAAGCACCGCCCCCAGGAGGGCATTACCGCCCCCCGTTATCAAAGCACCGCCCCCAGGGGGGCATTACCGCCCCCAGGGGGGCATTACCGCCCCCAGAGGGGCATTATCGCCCCCCGTTATCAAAGCACCCCCCCCCCAGGGGGGTATTACCGCCCCCCGTTATCAAAGCACCGCCCCCAGGGGGGCATTACCGGCCCCCCGATATCAAAGCACCGTCCCCAGGGGTCATTACCGCCCCCCCGATATCAAAGCAACGTCCCCAGGGGGCATTACCGCCCCCCGTTATCAAAGCACCGCCCACTTTGAGAAACACTGGTCTAAAGTAATATACATTAACCACTAAGCTAACTTTGTTTCCTTGCTGAAAATGTCATTAAAACAATATAAAGCCGTTTTCTTCTTATTTACATTCTGTTCAACTGCTTGCATTCTACACTATTATACTTTGTATTTGAATGCGGTAGATATTCAAAGCAGCCATTATAGTAAATTACTTTTAACAGCTCCGACTTCCTAGTTGAACATCTCCTCTTCAATTTCACGCAAGACAGAACTCTTTTCGCAACACTGTTCTAGAACACGGGTTATTTTCACAGCTTCTGTATAATAATATTAAATAATAAGCCCCTCCCCCCCCACCCCCCGGTTAACAGGCAGCCTTTTGGAATGGATTATTAACAATCGCTTTTAAACCATCTAAAACTGTGTGCTGGTAGCTTCATTATTATCTCAACATCCTATTCAACACTTTGTTATAATTATGTTTTAAATTTTATTCGCTTTATACTAGGGTTTTTTTTTTTTTTTTTTTTTTTTTTTTTAGTTGGTAATCTTGTTTCAACAAACAGCTCATTTTAACACCATTTTTACAAAAAAACTTTCCAGTTATTTGACTTTGGGGTGGGGGGAATCAAAGATCTTATAAGAAATGTTGCCAAAAATTTCACACTTTGAAAAAAATTAACTGCCGTGCCGTAACTATGTTAAAATATTTTTTCTGTTTTTTGTAGGTGATGTAGGGTCGTGGAAGCTCGCCTCCGCGTGGTCCACCTCGGGCGTATCTCGGAGCCTTTAGTTCGCCTCTGTCCTCGGCTAGAGCTTGGTGCCCCCGAAATGCGGCGAAAGTAATTTCGCGTTAAAAGGCATCAATCTGTTCTGTTATTACTCGCGATATTACTGAAGAAGCAGGCTACGCGCAATAATATCAAAACAGGCTATGTTTTAAATACAATGGTTTTTACTTGATTGGTCAAATGCGCTATCGTAGGCATCGTGGTGCCCGCCTACGCGAGGTCCACCTTGGACACCCCCCAAGTTGTTTGTGGCAAACCTGGAGTGACAAAAGGGCAAAACGCAAAAAAATGTTTGGCTTGATTTGGATTTATTAGTGTTATGGCTAGAAAGCTAAAGTACACAGCGATCAAAACAGGTTTTTGCTTGATTATATTATAAGTTAAGCAGTTTTGGGTTTGGTTGGCAATTGGATAGGTGACACTATGTGAGGTTACCTATCACCATTTACATGGTGAGGTAATTTTTTTTTATTTATATAAAAAAAGTAAAAAAAAGTTTTATTTTCTCTTTATTCTTATATTTGTTGTTTGTATTTAGTTCTCTGTGTTATATTTTCAATATGTTTCCTACACATAGTCTTAGAGGAAATGTAAGGCCCTGACTAACCTTTAGGAAAAAAAAAATAACAAAGAAATATACCTGCATCTATAATGAAACAGATGTACCCCATACCCTCACCCACTTCCATCCTAGTCCCAGTCAGTTGTACCACAAACACTCACCGTACGAATAGGTTCGTACTCTATACCTTGTTTTAGTTTATACTATTTTAATTTTGTACTATATTTACTTTGTACTATAGATAACTCTCTAATGGTATTGCGTTTTTTTTAGTTAATGCCTGAAGAAGAACACTACGTGTTCGAAACGCGTTGTTTATACGATTAAATTTGTATATGTGAAGACCATTTCATTAGCTTTTTAGATAGATAATGAGAGACACAAAGAGACAGAGAGAGTGAGAGAGAGAGAGATTGACAGACTGAGAGAGAATGAGAGAGAGTAACGTAGAGAGAGAGAGAGAGAGAGAGAGAGAGAACGTAGTGAGAGAGAGAGAGGGAGTGGGAGAGATAGAGTGGGGGAGAGAGAGCGAAAGAGTGAGTGAGTGAGTGAGTGAGAGAGGGTAACAGAGTGAGAGAGAGAGGGAGAATAGAGAGAGAAAGAGTAACAGAGTGAGAGAGAGTTAGAGAGAAAGAGAGTGAGAGAGATAGTGAGAGAGTTAGAGAGAGAGGTAGTAACGTAGTGAGAGAGAGAAAGAGAGAGAGAGAGAGAGACAGAGTGCCAGAGTTAGAGAGAGAGAGAGAGAGAGAGATAGTGAGAGTGAGAAAGTGAGAGAGTTAGAGAGAGAGGTAGTAACGTAGTGAGAGAGAAAGAGAGAGTGAGAGAGAGAAACAGAGTGAGAAAAAGTGAGAAGAGAGAGAGAGAGAGAGAGAGTGAGATTGACAGACTGAGAGAGAGTGAGAGAGAGTAACGTATAGAGAGAGAGAGAGAGAGAGAGAGAGAGAGAGAGAAGAGAGAGAGAGAGAGAGAGAGAGAGTAACGTAGTGAGAGAGAGAGAGGGAGTGGGAGAGATAGAGTGGGGGAGAGTGTGCGAAAGAGTGAATGAGTGAGAGAGGGTAACAGAGTGAGAGAGAGAGAGGGAGAATAGAGAGAGAAAGAGTAACAGAGTGAGAGAGAGTTAGAGAGAAAGAGAGTGAGAGAGATAGTGAGAGTGAAAAAGTGAGAGAGTTAGAGAGAGAGGTAGTAACGTAGTGAAAGAGAGAGTGCGAAAGAGTGACAGAGAGAGAGAAAGATAGTGAGACAGTGAGGGTGAGAGAGAGAGAGACTGAGAGAGTGAATGAGAAAAGAAATACTGAGGCTGTCTGTCTCACTTGCACTCATTCTACTCGTATATTGCCCCCAAAAGTAAATCTCCTTTCTCTCTCTATAAAGACAGAACAGTTTTTAAACTAATTACACTTCTAGGGTCCAAAGTCCATTTCATTCTTCTATTTGTAAACAATGATTAATGAAAGGTTGAAATGTTTTCATTTATATTCACCTACATTCATTTCTGACCTTGACCTTTTTCCAGTTCAAACTAAACTCCCAATACCGACGTTTCGGTATTGAATATCCGTGAAACGTTTTCAAATAAATTATAAAATATTTCAATTCATGACAGGATATGGGCCATTTAAAGAATACCTGAACAGGTTGAAAATAGCTCCTAGTCATTAAAGCACGATATTATATGAATTTGTGAAATTTTTGTACAGTATAGACATATAAGAAAAAGAAAAAAAAATATTATATTGTAGAGTTATAAATCAATGCAAAATAAGTTAAAATAATTATTATTTATTACGAATATAACAACTTTTACGAATATAAATATGGTATGTATAAACGTTTCATGGTAGATTACAGACACAGAACAAAGGAACAAACACACTTACTGTCTCCAATTTTTGGTTGAACGGTCATCAGGAGAGTTGAGATAGGGACACCAAGCGCACTTGTGAAGTGACAGTTGGAGACCAACAGTGTTGTCACACGCATGCCCGGTTCAAGTGAGGTAAGAGAAATTAACTAAGAATAAGCCAAGAAATAGAAAGTGAAAATGAAGAAAAATAAATAATGAAAACTTAACAGATAATAATGAAGAAAATTAAAAGGAAAATAACTGATACAAAAGAAAATCCTGGAATTTAAATAATAAATACTTAAATAATAATAATAATAATGAGGATTATGAGAATAAAGTTCTATAAATAATAATTTAAAATAAAAATAATAATAATACAAAATAGTCAAAGGTAAACTAATCTCTAACCATTTAGAACAGCCCTATATTTTTAAAAACACAAGTTAATATCAACTACATTGCCGGTGTCTACAGGAAGAAAAAAAAGGTATATATATATATATCAATGATCAAACCACAATTAGAAATGGGTAAACAAGACTAAGATCTTTAACCGTAACATGCGGTTCGTCAGAGTCAAAAACCCAACTGATTTATATATATATATATAAATATATATATACACTTTAACACATAGAAAAGAACACAGAAAGACACTACAGAACTCACTTCGATATTTCGACATCCGTCGTCATGGGGAAGAAGTGCGAAGTACTCGCGTTGAGAAGCAAACTGCTACTCAATATATATATATATATATATATATATATATATATATATATAAATTTTGTGTTTGCCGTACATTGCGAGTGCTTTGTTTACGAATATGGTTTTCTGACCTAAAACAAAAGCCTTCTCTGAGATTAAACATAAAACACAGAAATACTATTACTTTGCAATAGTAAGAAAAAATAACTAAATTTACCGTAAGGGGAAATTACTGTCCTCAAATTCTTAATATAATTCTGAAATGTGATATAATTATAAATACCTAGCTAGATTTCGTCATTGATAAACATATTAATTCTCCTTCAGTTATTCGATAGTGTAATAAAATACCCTCTCGTGCTTATGATTGTGATTCCTCATTATAATGGTTTTCTAGTGAGGTATTATGATTTGAATATTTGTGGCAGACAAACGTAAAGTCGAATATCTGTTTCGATTTCTTCCCATAAACCATTCAGCCTTTCGACTATTATATGGAACAAAGCAGAGCAGGTCGATGTTTTTTACGTGCCGCCCTTTAGACACGCCGTGATACTCAAACAATATTCGCAAATCAAAAGTAGAATATCTGGCATTTTTTTTTTTTTTAACCAACGTATAAACGAGATCAACGTGACACGAAACATCACTTCAGAGCTGAAGTATACCTCTGTAATATATTTCAATAGATTTGATCAATAAATATAGAAAAATCGAAAGATAGAAATATTTATTTAGATTGGAATAGAGAAATATTTGTAAAAAAAAAGAATATAAACTAGAGATAGAATTGATGAAATTGGACGGTTACATGCTAGACTGAAGCAAGGGAATGTTGACTTTATATGAGTCTATTTCTGAATATATTATGTTGACCTTTCTTGACGAACACGCAGCTTAGTCAAGGACCGGTTGTAGTGACCGCCCACCCACACCCCAACTATTTCTCCTCTGTCCCATCAACATGATTTATTATATATTAATATATATATATATACACTTTTTCGTTGGAAATACGATCCAAAACGGATAAACATAGTTCAATATAGACAAGGAAACATTGAGAAATCAAAAGAACACACTTACAGTCTCTAATTTTCGGTTTGAACCGTCTTCAGGAGAGATAAGAGAGGGAAACCAAGCGCACTGGGTCTCCAACCGTCTCTGAACCAGTGCGCTTGGTTTCCCTCTCTTATCTCTCCTGAAGACGGTTCAAACCGAAAATTAGAGACTGTAAGTGTGTTCTTTTGATTTCTCTATGTTTCTTTGTCTATATAGAACTATATATATATATATATATATATATAGTTCAATATTTATATGATGTAAATCATTAGTTGTGCAATCCAAATTGTGTGGTATTTACTCATTCTGAGCTAAAATGGATAAACCAACAAAAGTCTCCACACAAATGATGTTTTATTCAACGCGTTTCAAACACTTTGTGTTCATCATCAGGAAGACACTATAATACAAATTATATCTAATTTCCTTGGGTATGTCTTGAATTCTCTTAATTGAATTTTATTATTTCACTCTAATTTTTGTAACTTATTAGATATAATTTGTATTATAGTGTCTTCCTTATGATGAACACAAAGTGTTCGAAAGGCGTTGAATAAAACTTCATTTGTGTGGAGACTTTTGTTGGTTTATCCATTTTACCTCAGAATTATATTATGTAATTTTTTTGAGGTTTGAGGTCCAATGATTTTAAACTAGTCCTTTTGCCGACGTTTTGACATATATTTATGTCATCTTCAGGGCTACTACAGGGCAGTAGTAAATAAGTATGCTGCAACATAAACAAATTTCCAAGGTAATCAAATAGTGATCTCTATACTTATGCAATAATTCTAAAGCAATAGAATAATTATAACAATATCCTTATGTTAATGTATAACAAAATAATCCATAGTCGTAATAACTGATTTATCAATAAATTCCTCTTTGTTACTGTACATATTAAAATGTAATAAATTACCAAATAGTAGTAATAGTAGTGCTAATTGTAAAACAATCATGTTGTAGCCCTGAAGATGACATAAATATATGTCGAAACGTCGGCAAAAGGACTAGTTTAAAATCATTGGACCTCAAACCTCAAAAAAATTACATCATATATATATATATATATTATATATATATATACCATGCTAAACGAAAAACGGTCCGGCAGGACAGATAACACTTAAAATAAACTGTGACACATAGACTGACACATAACAAAGATTCACTTTTCGACCATAATGGCGGTCGACATATTGAAAAGTGAGTGTTTGTTATGTTTCAGTCTATGTGTCACAGTTTATTTTAAGTTATATATATATTGGTATTTTTAGGAAGCAGTTATACAGGTTTGATTAAATTGTATAATTCAAAGATCAAAGATCAAAGATCAAAGACCAAAAATCCAAAGATTGAATTTCTCAAAGATCTTCAAAGATCCCTTGAGAAATACACACGGAAACTAGTCAACCGTAAATATGGTGTATTATTTAATCAAACATAATATATATATATATATATATGTGTGTGTGTGTGTGTGTGTGTGTGTGTGTGTGTGTGTGTGTGTGTGTGTGTGTGTGTGTGTGTGTGTGTGTGTATGTGATGGTGTGTGTTCTCCGATCGGGATTCGGTCAATTTTCTAGGATAACAAATCAAACTCTCAATGCCAACGTTCGGATTTATTTAAAACCTTTTTCATAGGCATCTTCTCCATACACTGTGAGAGTGTGTGTGTCTTACACTGAAAGCCGCTTCAGAATTCATCGGAGTCATCCTCAAAGTGCTCTCGATACATTATAAAATTATCAACTTGATTTTTTCTCCTTTGCTTCCTTTTCCTCTCTCTTTCTCTCTCTCTCTTCTTTCTCCCCCCCCCTCTCTCTCTCTCTCTCTCTCTCATTCTCTCTCTCTCCTCTCTCATTCTCTCTCTCTCACTTTCCCTCTCCTCTCTCTCTCTCTCTCTCTCACTTTCCCTCTCTCTCTCATTCTCTCTCTCTCACTTTCCCTCTCTCTCTCTCTCTCTCTCTCTCTCTCTCACTTTCCTCTCCTCTCTCTCATTCTCTCTCTCTTCCACTCTTCTCTCTCCTCTCTCTCTTCTCCCCCCTCTCTCTCTCTCTCCCCCCCCTCTCTCTCTCTCCCTCCTTCTCTCTCTACTCTCTCTCTCTCCTCTTCTCCTCTCTCTCTCCCTTCCTCCCCTCCTCTCTTTCCCTCCTCTTCTCTCCTCTTCTCTACTCTCTCTCTCCTCTCCTCCTCTCTCTCTCTTCTCTCCTCTCTTCTCCCTCTCTATCTCTCTTCTCCCTCTCTCTCTCTCTCCTCTCTCTCTCTCTCTCTCCCTCCTCCCCTCTCTACTCTCCTCTCTCTCCTCTCTCACATCCTCTCTCCACTCTCTCTCTCTCTCTCTCACCTCTCTCTCTCTCTCATCTCCTCCTCTCTTCTCCCCCTCTCTCTCTCTTTCTCCCCTCCTCTCTCTCTTTCTCTCCTCACTCTCTCTCTTTCTCCCTCTCTCTCACTTTCTCTCACTTTTCCTCTCACTCTCTTCTCTCTCTTTCCTCTCTCCTCCTCCTCTCCTCTCCTCTCTCCTCACTTCCTACTTCCCTACTCTCTCTCTTTCTCTATCTCTCTCTCTCTCTCCTCCTCTCTCTCTCTCTCTCTCTTTCTCCCCCCCCTCTCTCTCTCTCTCATCTATTGCTTTTCACAAGACTTTCTTACACTTTGTAAGATGTTTGGTTAGAGGTGGTTAGGTGGATTTTTTTTCTTTAGCTATTACTTCACATCCAGTTCAAAGTGTATTTTATCTTTTGAGTGTTGTTGGTAGAAAGAGGGAAGAAGGAGGGATAAGGCATAGAGTGAGAGAGGGATAGAGGGATAAAGAGTGTTGTTGGTATAAAGAAGAAAAGTGTGAGAAATGAGAGAGAGAGAGAGAGAGAGAGGGATGAGACAGCGAGGGAATGTATTAAAAAAGTGAGGACCGTAGATAGAGGGAGGAGGGAGGGAGAGAGAGTGATTAAAGCAATTACTTTTAAAAGCATGCTGGTTTTTAATAATAATAATAATGATAAAAGAACTAAAAAAGACATTGACTAAGGAGGACAACAAGAGAGCTGTTGATTAGGAGCGTATACTTGAATAGATGGATATAGAAGAGTAGTGCGCGAGGACAATGGAAGCCAGAAGGCGGAAAGACAGGCAGATTGAAGGCAGGTAAGGGTGGGTGGTAACACTGAATAGAGGAAAGACCCTAGTGTGTGTGGCGCTACTCCCCGACCTTCTGTCACGCACTGCACTTCACAAACCTCCATTACTTCCACTTTCTTTACACACACATATATATATATATATATATATATATATATATAAAGATTTCACATAAACACGTGAAATAACAATCAATGATCAATGAAAATTCACGAAGTTGGGTTTTTGACTCTGACGAAGACCGCTTGTTACGGTTGAAAGATCTTAGTCTTGTTTTCCCATTTCTTATTGTGCTTTGATCATTGATATATATATATATATATATATATATTATATATATATATATATATATATATATATAACTCAATACAAAAAGAGAAATACATAGATAAAGACACACAACACTCACTACTATATTTCGACTTGCGCCGTCATCAGGTATAAGTACTCCTGCGATCAGATATAGGTCAGTAGCACAGTGCCCTGATGCCAGTTACTCTCAAGGATTGCTCTTATATATCCATTGTTATAATTTGTAGATCAGTGGCGACTCCTGACCTTTTTCTTTAGGCATGCAATTTTCAAAGAATAAAAGAAATACAGAAAAATACCCATCTAATTCTCATGTTCAGTCTTTTCATGTTGCACAAAAGGATAATGATGTATTAAAAACATTTTATGGGGATTTGAATCAGGTTTTATTTGGAAATACTTTTAACATTAACTTTTATTAACCAATACAATAAAAATAGGCAAAAAATGTTTTTATTAAAGAAAGAGATACACAATACATCATTTGAATAAAAACTTCTTGCAAAATTCTTCGATAACAAAACCATAAAACTTTTCTCTATCTGCCATGAGATCTTAAAATAAATGTCTTTCAATTGAAATTAGGGATAAATTAGACAATCGCTCTTCACTTTGGGAGCTTCGTAAATAACTTTTAATTCTTTTGAGGGCAGAAAACGATCTCTCAACACTTGCTGTTGTTATGGGAATAGTCATAACCAAATTCATGAGTTTATAAATTTCCGGAAGACCTGTGTGCAAATCACTTTCCAGTATGTAATTGAGGAGCTCAGCAAGTCTGAGTTGCAGTGTATGCCAACTTCGTTCTTATTTCTCTTGGCAATTAAGACCATTTTCATTAACCAGAAATGATAAGAGTAAACCCCTGCATTGGGAAGCTTAGCGCAATCATAGAAAATGGTTCCTTAGCGTGTAGTGGAATAAAAAAAAGGGGTTCCTTTAAATATTTCGAGTCTCGAACATTTTGGTTTCTTTAAAGATGAATTCTACGCATGCAATGCATGTGTTGCATTCCCTGAGAAATCGCCACTGTTGTAGATACTGTCTCCATAGTAAGGATACAGTTGGTATAGGTCAGTAGCACAGCGCCCTCACGACAGTTACTCTCAAGGATTGCTCTTATATATCCATTGTTATAATTTGTAACAGGTGGCCCAAAAGTCACTGACAGTTAAAAAAAAATTCATATCTCTTTTGTTTCTGATTATTTTTCTTATATTTTTTCAGTGCATTTAGAACTACCCTTCCGACATTATTATGAACAAATATAGCACCGAGGAACGAATCCTCATTGTACAGTGGTACTTTGAGTCACATGGTTCAAATTCAGAAACCCAGCGTTGTTACCGTCGACATTTTAATACCAGGAATGCCCCAAGCGTAAATGCCATTAAAGAAAGGGTGTATAGGAATAAACCTCGGACAATAAACGACTTAAAACGTAATATCGAAGATCAAATAAGAGACATAAGCCCGAAAATGCTTTCAAATGTTATGAAAAAGTGCGAAACCGAAAATGGTGGACATTTAAAAACATTATTTTTAAAAATTAGGTAAATTTTACTTCCCTATTTTAATTAGTGATAAATTTAAGTGTAAGTGAATAATTATAACCATATATATTGCCAAAAATATCAGAAGGATCAGTTTACCTACTGCTAAAATTTGGTGAGTATAACTTATGAATTACAGGAGCAATTGAACATTTAAAAGTGTCAGTGACTTTTGGGCCACCTATTATATACTGTCTCCATAGTAAGGATACATTTGGTATAGGTCAGTGGCACAGCGCCCTCATGACAGTTACTCCTAAGGATTGCTCTTATATATCCATTGTTTTAATTTGTAGATACTGTCTCCATAGTAAGGATACAGATGGTATAGGTCAGTGGCACAGCGCCCTCACGACAGTTACTCTCAAGGATTGCTCTTATATATCCATTGTTATAATTTGTAGATACTGTCTCCATAGTAAGGATACAGTTGGTATAGGTCAGTGGCACAGCGCCCTCACGACAGTTACTCTCAAGGATTGCTCTTATATATCCATTGTTTTAATTTGTAGATACTGTCTCCATAGTAAGGATACAGTTGGTATAGGTCAGTGGCACAGCGCCCTCACGACAGTTACTCTCAAGGATTGCTCTTATATATCCATTGTTATAATTTGTAGATACTGTCTCCATAGTAAGGATACAGTTGGTATAGGTCAGTGGCACAGCGCCCTCACGACAGTTACTCTCAAGGATTGCTCTTATACATCCATTGTTATAATTTGTAGATACTGTCTCCATAGTAAGGATACAGTTGGTATAGGTCAGTGGCATAGCGCCCTCACGACAGTTACTCTCAAGGATTGCTCTTATATATCCATTGTTATAATTTGTAGATGCTGTCTCCATAGTGAGGATACAGTTGGTGTAGGTCAGTAGCACAGCGCCCTCATGACAGTTACTCTCAAGGATTGCTCTTATATATCCATTGTTATAATTTGTAGATACTGTCTCCATAGTAAGGATACAGTTGGTATAGGTCAGTGGCACAGCGCCCTCACGACAGTTACTCTCAAGGATTGCTCTTATATATCCATTGTTATAATTTGTTGATACTGTCTCCATAGTAAGGATACAGTTGGTATAGGTCAGTGGCACAGCGCCCTCACGACAGTTACTCTCAAGGATTGCTCTTATATATCCATTGTTATAATTTGTTGATACTGTCTCCATAGTAAGGATACAGTTGGTATAGGTCAGTGGCACAGCGCCCTCACGACAGTTACTCTCAAGGATTGCTCTTATATATCCATTGTTTTAATTTGTAGATACTGTCTCCATAGTAAGGATACAGTTGGTATAGGTCAGTGGCACAGCGCCCTCACGACAGTTACTCTCAAGGATTGCTCTTATATATCCATTGTTATAATTTGTTGATACTGTCTCCATAGTAAGGATACATTTGGTATAGGTCAGTGGCACAGCGCCCTCACGACAGTTACTCCCAAGCTGTCCCACCCTCGATAATAATCTCTCTTTTCTCTGATTGGCACGCCCCCCCCCCCCCACACATAATTCAATCTAATTTGAAACACTCTGGCTAAACACCAGGTAAGCCAGGTCCATCATTTGCATGACAAGTTCCCACTCCTGCCCAATGTCTCAGCTCTCGTGAAACACGAGACCTCCAAAACCTTTCACTCTCTTCAATCTTCAGTCATGGGTGTTAAACGCACATCACCAGCGCATCATCAGAACGACACCTTGGAATTCGCCTGGATTGAATATTAACAATGATAACTCCCAGTAAACCCATTATTAAAATAATTTCGACACAACTACCCTTCGTCTGGCTGTAGATCATCCCGTTGTCGCATCATTCCAAACTAATTCACTTCTGCGTTGCCATTAAGCATGATTCAGCGATTTATAACCGCCTTTCCACCATGAAAAGATATTACTTTTATAAAACATCGTACAACACTGACTGTTATTCATAATAAATATCAAGCATTAGGGTTTTATATTTTAAACGAAACTAATCAACCAACTGTTCTAAGACACTAGGGTCCAAATAGTAATAAACAATTCTAGTTTATGAATAACTAGTGATGAACTAAGTCTTACTGCAGGAGTGAGGTCAATCAGTAATAGACAGGTGCTTTCGATTTGAATCTACATTCTCCTGAACTAAAGGTGCGTCTCTGTGAGTGAGGTCAAAAAGTAAATGTCCGAAGCGTTTTGTTTAGGTTTACCTCTGCTGTACTAAGTGATCCTATATGGGTAAGGTCAATAAGTAAATGTTTGTAGGGTTTTGTTTAGATCTGCTTCTATTGAACTAAGTGATCTATATGAGTAAGGTCAATAAATAAATGACAGTCGTTTTTGATTTTCGTCTACTCATAATAAACTAAGAATGATACTGCATGAGTGAGGTCAATAAGTAACTGGCAATAGTGTTTTATTTAGATCTGTTTCTACTAAACTAAGTGATCCTATATCAGTAAGGTCAATAAGCAAATGCCCCTAGCGTTTTGTTTAGGTCTACTCTGCTAAGCTACGTGCTACTACATGAGTAAGGTAAAAAAGTAAATATCCGTAGCGTTTTGTTTAGGTCTACTTCTGCTGAACTAAGCAATCTATATGAGGAAGGTCAATAAATAAATGACAGTCGTTTTTGATTTTCGTCTACTCATAATGAACTAAGAATTATACTGTATGAGTGAGGTCAACAAGTAACTAGCAATTGTGTTTTGTTTAGGTCTACTTCTGCTGAACTTAGTGATCTTATATGAGTAAGGTCCTATGAGTTTCGATTTTCTTAATGAACTAAGAATGATACTGTATGAGTGAGGTCAGTAAACAACTAGCAATAGTGTTTTGTTTAGGTCAGCTTCTGCTAAACTAAGTGATCTTATGCGAGTAAGGTCAAAAAGTAAATGTCCGTAGCGTTTTGTTTAGGTCTACTTCTGCTGTACTAAGTGATCCTATATGAGTAAGGTCAATAAATAAATGACAGTCGTTTTCGATTTCCATCTACTCTTAATGAACTAAAAATGATACTGTATGAGTAAGGTCAACAAGTAACTGGAAATAGTGTTTTGTTTAGGTCTACTCTGGTAACCTACGTGCTACTATATGAGTAAGGTCAAAAAGTAAATGTCCGTAGCGCTTTGTTATGTCTACTTCTGCTGTACTAAGTGATCCTATATGAGTAAGGTCAAAAAGTAAATGTCCGTAGCGTTTTGTTTAGGTCTACTTCTGGTGTACTAAGTGATCCAATATGAGTAAGGTCAACAAGTAAATTCCCGTAGCGTTTTGTTTAGGTTTACTCTGCTAAGCTACGTGCTACTATATGAGTAAGGTCAAAAAGTAAATGTCCGTAGCGCTTTGTTATGTCTACTTCTGCTGTACTAAGTGAACCAATATGAGTAAGGTCAACAATTAAATTCCCGTAGCGTTTTGTTTAGGTCTACTTCTGCTGTACTAAGTGATCCAATATGAGTAAGGTCAACAAGTAAATTCCCGTAGCGTTTTGTTTAGGTTTACTCTGCTAAGCTACGTGCTACTATATGAGTAAGGTCAAAAAGTAAATGTCCGTAGGAGATTTCATAAAATAGTTCTCCTTATTAATGCCTTTTTTGATCGAAACTCTTTAAAGTGTCCTCTGATCTGATTTCTTAACGACGATCATTTTATTAAAAGATTCCAACGGTACTCGGAGTGCAAGGCATGAGATTCATATCCCTTCCTAACCTCGTTCTTACCTCAAATTAAAGGTCTTTCACTGTTGTTCCGACAAAGTAATTACAAGAGACTTTTTAATAGATTGAAAAATAAAAAGAAGAACCCTTTCCCTTAAATAAGCGTAGAGAGATGTAAATTGTAGGTGAGAAACGTGATTGAAGCTTTTTTTTTTTTTTTAAAAAAGGGACCACCCTGAAGGGAGTACTCAAAGCACGAACTAGCCCTATGGTTTTCTCTCTCTCTCTCACTCTCTCACTCTTTTAACTGAAAACCCACTGTCCTAGAAAAGAACAACATGCTCTGCTTCAGGGACTCAGCTGAAATTGTCTACCATTGCATTAGCCTTGTTAACCTGTTTATTAGAAAAGCAAACATATGGTTAAAGGCAGGAAGACGAAAAAAAAAACCTATAACCAGCTAGAAGAGCGTTCAAAGTGCAGCCCTAAGGGTCTCTCTTTCTTCGGCCGCCCTCCTAATGAAAAAAAACAACCCCTAGTCTAAACTAAACTAGCTACTAATTTCAAAGCCGCTTTTTCGTTGAAATACAACACACACACACACACACACAAACACAATTAAACATGAAAAAAAAAACATATCAAAATTCTCTTACCTGTTTTACAAGTTTGTCGAATTCTTTTCGTTTATTTGTCTATCTGGAAAAAAAAAACAAATATTTTAGAATAATTATAAAGCTGATACAAGAAGTGTTGGTTAGCATGCTTGCCGTTAGTATATAAATGATCCAGGTTTTAAATCTAATAAACAACTATAGTTTTTTTTTAATGTTATTTGCACTCTATATGAAATATAAATAACAAATTTCTATATATAAATACGTAATAAAGACGTATAAATTTAATATACTTAATTTAATATAAATAATAATATATTAAGAATAAAGACTTATAAAGACGTAATAAAGACGTGGCACAAGAATCAATGTACAAACCACAATAAGAAATGATAACAAAAAAAGACTGAGATCTCACAATCGTAACAAGCGGTCTTGATCACAGTCAAATACTCGACTAATTAGTCTCTTTTATGATTTCTTACTGTGGTTTGAACTTTGATGAAAAACAGATAAAATAACAGTATTGGTTTTCGGGTTAAACTCTAGTAAACGAGCTTTCAGAAAGAAAACGCACTTGTTTTGATGTACCGTGAGACCTAGAACCTTGTAGTACGAGTTTAATTCGTTTCCAGATTATATTCGTATTACGAACTAATTTTTCGCATTGAGACCTAGAAGCTCGCAGTACGAGTTTAATTTGTTTCCAGATTATATTCGTATTACGAACTAATTTTTCGCATTGAGACCTAGAAGCTCGTAGTACGAGTTCAATTCGTTTCCAGATTATATTCGTATTACGAACTAATTTTTCGCCGTGAGACCTAGAATCTTGTTGTACGAGTTTAATTCGTTTCCGAATATATATTCGTAATATATTCGTATTACGAACTAATTTTTCGCATTGAGACCTAGAACCTTGTAGTACGAGTTTAATTCCTTTCCAGATTATATTCGTATTACGAACTAATTTTTCGCCGTGAGACCTAGAACCTTGTAGTACGAGTTTAATTCGTTTCCGAATATATATTCGTAATATATTCGTATTACGAACTAATTTTTCGCATTGAGACCTAGAAGCTCGTAGTACGAGTTTATTTCGTTTCCAGATTATATTCGTATTACGAACTAATTTTTCGCATTGAGACCTAGAATCTTGTTGTACGAGTTAAATTCGTTTCCAGATTATATTCGTATTACGAACTAATTTTTCTCATTGAGACCTAGAAGCTCGTAGTACGAGTTTAATTCATTTCCAGATTGTATTCGTATTACGAACTAATTTTTCGCATTGAGACCTAGAAGCTCGTAGTACGAGTTCAATTCGTTTCCAGATTATATTCGTATTATGAACTAATTTTTCGCATTGAGACCTAGAACCTTGTAGTACGAGTTTAATTCCTTTCCAGATTATATTCGTATTACGAACTAATTTTTCGCCGTGAGACCTAGAACCTTGTAGTACGAGTTTAATTCCTTTCCAGATTATATTCGTATTACGAACTAATTTTTCGCCGTGAGACCTAGAACCTTGTAGTACGAGTTTAATTCGTTTCCAGATTATATTCGTATTAGGAACTAATTTTTCGCCGTGAGACCTAGAACCTTGTAGTACGAGTTTAATTCGTTTCCAGATTATATTCGTATTACGAACTAATTTTTCGCCGTGAGACCTAGAACCTTGTAGTACGAGTTTAATTCGTTTCCAGATTATATTCGTATTACGAACTAATTTTTCGCCGTGAGACCTAGAACCTTGTAGTACGAGTTTAATTCGTTTCCAGATTATATTCGTATTACGAACTAATTTTTCGCATTGAGACCTAGAAGCTCGTAGTACGAGTTTAATTCGTTTCCAGATTATATTCGTATTACGAACTAATTTTTCGCATTGAGACCTAGAAGCTCGTAGTACGAGTTTAATTCGTTTCCAGATTATATTCGTATTACGAACTAATTTTTCTCATTGAGACCTAGAATCTTGTTGTACAAGTTTAATTCGTTTCCAGATTATATTCGTATTACGAACTAATTTTTCGCATTGAGACCTAGAAGCTCGTAGTACGAGTTTAATTCGTTTCCAGATTATATTCGTATTACGAACTAATTTTTCTCATTGAGACCTAGAATCTTGTTGTACAAGTTTAATTCGTTTCCAGATTATATTCGTATTACGAACTAATTTTTCGCCGTGAGACCTAGAACCTTGTAGTACGAGTTTAATTCGTTTCCAGATTGTATTCGTATTAAGAACTAATTTTTCGCATTGAGACCTAGAAGCTCGTAGTACGAGTTTAATTCGTTTCCAGATTGTATTCGTATTAAGAACTAATTTTTCGCATTGAGACCTAGAACCTTGTAGTACGAGTTTAATTCCTTTCCATATTATATTCGTATTACGAACTAATTTTTCGCCGTGAGACCTAGAACCTTGTAGTACGAGTTTAATTCGTTTCCAGATTATATTCGTATTACGAACTAATTTTTCGCCGTGAGACCTAGAACCTTGTAGTACGAGTTTAATTCGTTTCCAGATTGTATTCGTATTAAGAACTAATTTTTCGCATTGAGACCTAGAACCTCGTAGTACGAGTTTAACTCGTTTCCAGATTATATTCGTATTACGAACTAATTTTTTGCATTGAGACCTAGAAGCTCGAAGTACGAGTTTAATTCGTTTCCAGATTATATTCGTATTACGAACTAATTTTTCACATTGAGACCTAGAAGCTCGTAGTACGAGTTTAATTCGTTTCCAGATTATATTCGTATTACGAACTAATTTTTCGCCGTTAGACCTAGAAGCTCGTAGTGAAATAACAATCAATGATCAAACCACAATATAAAATGGGGAAAAAAGACTAAGATTTTTCAACCGTAACAATCTTTATTCACTAAAACTAAATAGAATGACGGCATATACAGGAGAAATACTGATGTTCCTTCATCATAATTTATTAATAACAAGGTTGAATTCTGAATAAGAAGTAAAATCAGGGATACCATGTATATCTTTCTAATCCTGTTTCTTTTAAAAATACACATTTTCCATACTTCCTTAAGTGAGTCAGGTAATTTTAGGGTAATAAATAGATATGACTAATTAATGTTAACTACCGATGAAGGAATTCTAATGTAGTATAATTCAGTTCCAGGGTATGTCGAAGAAGAAGAGGAGGTGTTTTAAGTTGGTAGTCTGGTTTACTGGGAACCCAGCAGTACGTGCGTAAATGCATTTAACCTCTTAATCCAAAAAAAACAAACAAAAATGTAGTACAATCAGATATTATGTGGTATTTAATCATTATAGGGTAAAAAAGTTAATGAAATAGATTCTAAATACAGTAATTTAATAATATAAAGAAGGCGTTTCGAACACGTAGTGTTCTTCTTCAGGCATTAGCCAAGGATGAGTGTTTACCACTTGGTATGTCATTTCAGCACTATTTGGGTATCATTTATAGCAGAGGTTCCCAAAGTGGGTTCCGCGTAACTCAGGACTGTCTACGGTTCAGTAAAAAAATTTAGTGAAAACATTTTTCTAAATTTTTTTTTAGTGGGTATGGTTTTATTCTATATTTCTTGTGAATCATGAAACCGAATAATGTATATATCTAAATATACCCATAAATAAATGATCAAACCACAATAAGAAATGGGAAAACAAGACTAAGATCTTAGTTTCTTATTTCTTATTGTGGTTTGATCATTTACTGTTGTTTCACGTGTTTATGTGAAATCTTTTTACATACCCATAAGTAGAAGTGGTCAACATTTTATTCATATTTAGGATGAATCACCAGTCAGTTTTTGAAACTATCTGATTCCCGAATTTCCTGCTATTGCAAAAGTAGCACTTCACACATTGCTGCCATTTCCCACTACCTACTTATGTGAAACTGGATATTCCCTTTAAACTGCCATAGAAACCAAATACCAAAGTAGACTTAATGCTGGGGCTAACTTGAGAATCAAACTCTCAACTATAAAGGCAATAATGATTACGAAAAAAACACTGTGTTTATATTTTAAACTAGAATTTGGTCTACTAGTATTAAAATTACTAGTAATTCTGTTTTTATGTGTTATGCACTTGTAGAAAATTAAAAAAATAAAATCTCTTAGTTTTGAATTTTTATTCGAAAAATACACATTGCAGTAATATTACTTTTTTAATTGTTTTTAAACATACATACTATTTAAAAAGCATATGAAAACATTTATATTATGATTGTATAAAATCATTAGAATCTGGTGTTTTCGGGAAAGTTACTGGAACAAAAAGGGTTCCAGGTCGAAAAAAGTTTGAAAAACTCTGCTATAGATTGTAATGTTACTAGTCTATGTATAAAGTTAAAAACAAGGAAAAAATTTTAACTGTTTAGTTGTCCAATCCGTAATTGTGTGGTATTTTATTTAGTACCTTTTATTTACTATTGCAGATATATATTTGTTGAAAATATGAAAATTAAAATCTTTTAGTTTTGAACTTTTATTTAAAAAAAATACACGTGCAGTAATATTGCTTTTTTTTATTGTTTTTTTAACATATTGTACTATTTAAAAAGGCATATGAAAATATTTATATTATGATTGTATGAATCAAAAAGAGTTCTGTGTAGAAAAAAGTTTGATAAACTCTGATTTATAGGAGTCTACTTAGTTATTATTCACGTACTTAACGTAAAACTCAATAACAAGAATTTTAGAAAACTTTCGTTCATTAAACTCAATATTACGATCAAATACAGTAGAAGTCCGATAATCCGGCACGTTCGGGACCGGCTCGGTGCCGGACTACCGAAAATTCCGGTCTATCGGGCAGTAATTATAAGAACAATTAGGTTAATAATTGTTCATATAATTGTAGTTCATATAAACTACAAATACAATATGCACATACATACAACAAAGTTTATTTTACATTTCATAAAATGTATGTACACGTACTTTAAAACGTATTTCAATTAGATTTAAAAAAGTCACGAGTGTCTTTTTGTTTTCTTGATTTTTGGCGTTCAGTATAAAATTTCTAATAATATAGAAATCAATAATTTCTGAAGCACTGTAGCTAGTACTAGCCTCAGCAAAAGAGATAAACTTATTTAGTGATTCTGCAGCTTCTGCCCAGCTGATTTTTTCTTTTTCTTCCGTTTCGGCATCTGAGTCACTTTATTCAAGGTTTTGAGTAGGCTTAGGGTTTACTACAATGTTGATAATGTCCTCTTGTTCAACAGGTTCATTCTCGTCGATTAGAAGCCACTCCTCTACCTCATCTTCAGGCGGGTTTTTCAAGGGATTGTCAGAATTTCTAACGACATCCAAAACTTTGGTCAGAGTGTCTTGATGGTTTTCTTCCTCATTAGTCTGTAGAGTTAGGTCAGATGCAGGGTTTACAGCTGGCCAAAGTTTCCTCCAGCATTTTTCGAGTGCTGGAGTTCGGTATTCTGAACAATACCGAGCGCTTCCGAACGATCCCGAACTAGCCCGAAAACTTCTGAATACCTCTCGAGCGTTTTTATTTGCTTTAAAGACACACTTTTGGAGAAAACCAAAATTTTTACAATTTTCTGAAGCGATGCCGGATTATCGGGCATTCCGGACTGTTGGATGCCGGACTAATGGACTTCTACTCTAATATAAAAAAAAAAAAAAAAAACAGGGAAGATTGCCGTTAGGAATGAGTTTATAGAGTATGACTATGCAAGTGTCATGCACTGATTTTCAATATTCAGATTGAAAGCGCATTAAATACTTTCATGGTCAGCCATGCTCACAAACAGAATAATGGCCCACTGTTGACAGGATAGTCGGGCATGCATTCTATAGGAAGAGAGCGTGGTAATCCTTCTAGGACTGATTCGTTTTTGATATGAATAAACTGAATACTGTAGAATTCATGTGAAAGGACAAGATGTGCGGAGGAACAGACAGAGAGTTATATATATATCAATGATCAAACCACAATAAGAAATGGGAAAACAAGACTAAGATCTTAGTCTTGTTTTCCCATTTCTTATTGTGGTTTGATCATTGATTGTTATTTCACGTGTTTATGTGAAATCTTTTTTATATATATATATAACAGATTCAATAATATATCGACCGTTTGATAGAATAGGTGTGTTCTCTAATCGGGGTTCGGTCAATTTTCCAAAATAAAAGATCAAACTCTCGTTGCCAACGTTTCGGTTTTATTGAAAACCTTTTCCATAGGCAGAAGTAAGAATTTTTTAACTAAGAAAATGAAATTTACATTATTTAAAATTGACCGAACCCCGATTAGAGAACACACCTATATATATATATTCATAATTTTGCGTTTTTGACTCAGACGAAGACCGCTTGTTACGGTTTAAAGATCTTAGTCTTGTTTTCCCATTTTGTTATTGTGGTTTTATCATATATATATATATATATATATATATATATATATATATATATGATCAAACCACAATATGAAACGGAGAAAAAAAGACTAAGATCTTTCAACCCTCACAAGCGGTCTTCGTCAGAGTCAAAAACCCAACTGGAGTTGGGTTTACAAACACAATTGGATCAACACAAACTGAACTGATCGTAAATAAAGATAGGGAGAAAGGAGAAAAAATAAATAAATACAATACAAACAAATAAATGCAATGCAATAGTAAATAAAAGGTAGTCAATTAAATACGATGCAATTATGGATTGCACAACTAAACAATTAAAAATACTTTTCTTGTTCTTATCTTTATACATAGACCAGGTACATTACAAAGCTATTGTAATAATGATTAAACAGAACAGAGAGTCACGAAAACAATTAAACAGCTGTTTATAAACACTTGCGTAACCAACTTTTTAATTGTTGTTCAGGAATGTCAGTTAACATTTATAGATCTGGTAAGGCTTTAATTAGTAGCTATTAACTTTGAGTATGGTGGTGGGAGGGGAGGGGGAGCTAATGATGGTAAGAGGGGGGGGGGGGACTGAGTTAAAGGAAAGAAATTGTTTGGAGCAAGCTGTAAGTCAACGATCAACTGATTAGAATATGAAATGAATAAAGGACCTTGACCTTTGGGGCCTGATGCTGGTCATGAGGTCGAAACTTCTTATCAGGTCAAATAAATCAGGATAGTCAGTCAATTATAGTGTAAAAAGAGGGTTGTGTGTTAGTATTTGTGTGTATGTATGTGTGTTTTTTCCACTCAGCAGTATCCCTTTTCTGATGGGGTAGTAATGAACTGATAATGCTAATAACCTCAGAATACCTCTTAGAAAGGAAAGATGATATTACATCAATGAAGTTAGCTCATTAAAATAACATTTAAATAACATTATAAATAAATAATTATATATAGTAAATATAGTTTATTAGTAATAAACTTTATATATATTTTTAATAATATATTAGTAATAAAACTAATATAGTATATTAGTTTTAAATAATTTAAATAACATTTAAATAAAGCTCATCAAAATAACATTTTGAAAAAAAAATTGAACTGGAAATTAGGAATTTATAAAAAAAAAATATCATGTTTTTACTATTCTAGTATAATAGTACATATCTATTATTTTCAAAAGGTTCAGTCTACCAGCTATAATAGGTTTTAAACTATACTGAAAAGCCGGCTTTAAATTTGATTTGAGAATGACAAACTGGGTAGATACAAATATATTTTTTCTCATTATACATTTACAGCAACTTTATAAAAGAGTACAGTATGCAGGAAAAAGATAACACTGGCTCTGAGTGACTTGGATTTTTATAAACACTTAAATTAAAATTTATCTTAAAATGACAAATATATATCATTTGAAAGAATTTTTTTTCTTACATGTTCCTAACATTTTTCAGACAAGATAGGAATATTTTCAAGTTTTAAATCTGAAAATTTGTCTTAAGCATTCAATGTAGAAGAAGGTCAGGTAAACGCTGTAAGAGATTCACTGAATATTGGAATATTGGTTCTGCTGTAGGAGATTATATCGTAACACAAAATCTACACTTTCGCTTTTCAAAAATGTTATTACTTCTGTAGTTATACTACAGTGTATTTCAATGTTTTTGTGTCGTCTTTTATATGTTACTAGCTGATCTACCCGGGAAACAATTTAATTCCAACTCTAATAATAAATTACATATAACGAAAACAATTTAAATTATCTATAGTTCCATTACACTTAACTTTTTTGAGATAAACGAAATTAATACAGAATTAAAATTATAGATTATACAAAAAAGATATAATCTAACACTGATTATAAATTGCACACATTGTCTAATACAATTGGTAGTTGATAGATTAGATTAAACAAATAATAAAAAGAATATTTCTTGCCAAACAATACATCAAGAAATGTTGAAAGAAGTCTAAGTTCATTAAATGTGATATGTCTTATCTGTTAAATATAATGACACGAATTTTAAACCCCCAAATCGTTTTAATTAGGAACTAGTTAGTTGAAGGGGCTAAACCATATCACATTACATTTCATTCAATGATTTCAATTTGAAGACTTCACACAGTTTTAAATGTTTAATTAAAATTATATCAGTAAACAAAATTGTCTCTTAAAAGTTTTAATAACAATATTTTGATGAAATATTATTTGTTTATGAAGAAGCATTGTATTAAAAGTGTCAATTGAGTTCTAAATGTTAAATTCTAAATATATTTTTCATTATGTAATGATAAGAGTTATTATGTTAAGAACTGTATTTATACTATCATTATTATTCGTAATACTATCATGCATACTTAAAGTTAATAAGTTATTATTTAATGCATAACTTTCATTAATGCTTAAAGCAAGTCTTTAAACCAATTAGATATGAAAAGTTAATTGTAAACTATTGATAATAACTAAAGCTTTGTTAAAGTTAATAAGAAACCCATATAAAATTACAATAATTGTCTTTAATATCAATCTGAAAACAATAGTAACATTTCTGGTACCTGGTTATTTCTAATTAACAAAGCATGTGGAAATTATATCATAAAGAATAACCTACCTGCGGCTGCCATTACCAATTAAAGTCAAAATGTAAACAAACAGGTTATACAGCAAACCTTATCTATTATAATATTTTTGGGATATTACCTGAACCACAACTCTGATTTTTAAAAAACTTTACATAAACCTTCCCGGGGATATACCTAATAATTTACTAAATTTTCACGGCGATTGGATGTATGGTTTTTGAATCTATCGAGTATAAACAGACAGACATAGATTCATTTTTATATATATAGATTATAGTTCTCGTTAAACTGTCTGTTTGATAGTTTATCTGTTCATTAATTATATTGTTTGTCATTTTATGTTTGAATATTACTATGTCTTCCCTCATGTTCATTCGTTGTCCTTTTCGCCCTGTTTGTACTAAGTCCTTTCTGTCTTCCATGCTGTCAGGGTTATGTTCAAATTTATTTAAATGGTGTGCGTAGTTTGGTTTCTTTATCTTACTGGTATAGTATTCATTCGATCTGTCTTTTAGTGTCTTCCAGTTTGTCCTATGTATTATTATTATTTGAGGGTGACTATAGCACTGCGTCTTAAAAAAAAAACTATTGTACTTCCTTTCTTCTGTACTAAAGTACCCCAGCAGTTAGCTTCAACGCCTCCAAGAATCTCAGCACTTTTGCTGGTTCCAGCGGTAAAACTTTTTCTATGGTTTGTTCAGTGTTCCCGAAGCACCTGCCTCTCTGCAGCAAAGTTGCCTTACAAGTTATCAGCAGGTGGAACGGTGTTTCTTCCTCTTTGCAGAATCTGCACAAACCATCATTGATAATGTCCATTCAGGCTCCCTATGTTTCGGGAGAAAGTACTTCCTTTCTCCTTCTTCGGGATCGTGTTTTTCGGGTCCTCAGGTGTACTTGTGGGAGGTTCCCACTAGTTAGCGCTTTTGGACCCCCTTGTCCTATGTAATGTTTGCTTTAATTTTGTATATTCCCCTTTTTTCTTATATTATCTTTCTATGACATTATCTGTGATTTGGTTTATACTATTATTAATTTTAATACCTATTTTTAAAATGGTCGCCTATTTTTTGCTAGGTTCACCTTTGTAAATTAAAGACGTGTATCTGTTCATTAATTTTCGGGTTGAACTGCTATTATAGTATAGATATTCAGCCTAAATCGTTTTAAGTGTTAATTAAAATAAAAATCAATTAATAATAACTCTTAATAACCCAAAACAAAAGTATAAGAAAGACTAATAAAAGTATGTAAACAAAACAGACAAGACTAATTAGCAATACAGCTGGGATTTAAAAATCAGGCTTGCCACCCTAACTCTTCCCTATAGAATTTCCCTTCATATATATAAATAGAAAACAATAAAATAATTAGGTTCGATAACCTGGATTGTATCAGCTTATTCTCACTATTGCCTGTTTTTAAGTATGCGAATTACAGTTATTTGAAAATCAGGCTTGCCACCCTAACTCTTCCCTATCGAATTTCCCTTCATATATATAAATCGAAAACAACAAAATAATTAGGTTCGATAACCTGAATTGTATCAGCTTTCCTCACTATTGCTCTGTTTATGCGAATTACAATTATTTGAAAATCAGGCTTGCCACCCTAACTCTCCCCTATAGAATTTCCCTTCATATATATAAATAGAAAACAATAAAATAATTAGGTTCGATACCCTGAATTGTATCAGCTTTCCTCACTATTGCTCTGTTTATGCGAATTACAATTATTTGAAAATCAGGCTTGCCACCCTAACTCTCCCCTATAGAATTTCCCTTCATATATATAAATCGAAAACAACAAAATAATTAGGTTCGATAACCTGAATTGTATCAGCTTTCCTCACTATTGCTCTGTTTATGCGAATTACAATTATTTGAAAATCAGGCTTGCCACCCTAACTCTTCCCTATCGAATTTCCCTTCATATATATAAATAGAAAACAATAAAATAATTAGGTTCGATACCCTGAATTGTATCAGCTTTCCTCACTATTGCTCTGTTTATGCGAATTACAATTATTTGAAAATCAGGCTTGCCACCCTAACTCTTCCCTATCGAATTTCCCTTCATATACATAAATCGAAAACAACAAAATAATTAGGTTTCTTTACCCTTGAATTGTATCAGCTTTCCTCACTATTGCTCTGTTTATGCGAATTACAATTATTTGAAAATCAGGCTTGCCACCCTAACTCTTCCCTATCGAATTTCCCTTCATATATATAAATCGAAAACAACAAAATAATTAGGTTCGATAACCTGAATTGTATCAGCTTTCCTCACTATTGCTCTGTTTATGCGAATTACAATTATTTGAAAATCAGGCTTGCCACCCTAACTCTTCCCTATCGAATTTCCCTTCATATATATAAATCGAAAACAACAAAATAATTAGGTTCGATAACCTGAATTGTATCAGCTTTCCTCACTATTGCTCTGTTTATGCGAATTACAATTATTTGAAAATCAGGCTTGCCACCCTAACTCTTCCCTATCGAATTTCCCTTCATATATATAAATCGAAAACAACAAAATAATTAGGTTCGATAACCTGAATTGTATCAGCTTTCCTCACTATTGCTCTGTTTATGCGAATTACAATTATTTGAAAATCAGGCTTGCCACCCTAACTCTTCCCTATCGAATTTCCCTTCATATATATAAATCGAAAACAACAAAATAATTAGGTTCGATAACCTGAATTGTATCAGCTTTCCTAAATATTGCTCTGTTTTTAAGTATGCGAATTACAATTATTTGAAAATCAGCCTTGCCACTCTAACTCTTCCCGATCTAATTTCCCTTTATACCTCAAAGTACGTAGAAATCAACGAAATAATTAAGTTGGGAAACCTGGATTATATCAGCGTTTTTCTCACTATTGCCTGTTTTTAAGTACGACAATTACAGTTATTTGAAAATCAGGCTTGCCACGCTAACTGCTCCCGATCTAATTTCCCTTCATACCTGAAAGTACGTAGAAATCAACGAAATAATTTTAGCTTGGAAAACCTGGATTATATCAGCATTTTTCTCGCTATTGCCTGTTTTTAAGTACGACAATTACAGTTATTTGAAAATCAGGCTTGCCACCCTAACTCTTCCCTATCGAATTTCCTCTCTTATCCAAAAATCAACATTAAGAAATAATTAGGTTGTATAAACTGAATTATATCTTTTTTTTTCTCATTATTGCCTCGTTTTTAAGTATTAAATCTTCTAACTAAATAAATAATTAAAACCGTTTTTTTTTTAGAGATCAAATGTCTTACGTTATTACACGAAAACAAGACGTTAAAAGTTACTTTTCATTTCTTTTAGAGATATTTTATAATTCCACCTTAGCCCTGACATATTAATAAACCCCTCTATTTTAGTGTTGATGTATTCAATAAAAACCAAAACAGTTTACTCACCCCTTGAGTTTTTTTTTACTGTGCAAACGGCACTCGATACACGTTGGGGCAACGGAACTAAATTCACATACCTAGCCAAGAGGAGCACAAGTTAGACACGTGCCTGCCTCTCATTCAAGATAACTGTAGCGCTACCGGTCGTCTTTCGACACACAACCTACCCCATTCTGAATAATATTCATCATAGATTCTATGTAGATTCTAACCATACTGATATCAATCAGTTATTCCGATTGACTGATTGATAATAACATACTCATTCCGATTGACTGATTGTTAATAACATACTCATTCCGATTGACTGATTCATAATAACATACTCATTCCGATTGACTGATTGATAATAACATACTCATTCCGATTGACTGATTGATAATAACATACTCATTCCGATTGACTGATTGTTAATAACATACTCATTCCGATTGACTGATTGATAATAACATACTCATTCCGATTGACTGATTGATAATAACATACTCATTCCGATTGACTGATTGATAATAACATACTCATTCCGATTGACTGATTGATAATAACATACTCATTCCGATTGACTGATTCATAATAACATACTCATTCCGGTTGACTGATTCATAATAACATACTCATTCCGATTGACTGATTCATAATAACATACTCATTCCGATTGACTGATTGATAATAACATACTCATTCCGATTGACTGATTGATAAAAACATACTCATTCCGATTGACTGATTCATAATAACATACTCATTCCGATTGACTGATTCATAATAACATACTCATTCCGATTGACTGATTGATAATAACATACTCATTCCGATTGACTGATTGATAATAACATACTCATTCCGATTGACTGATTGATAATAACATACTCATTCCGATTGACTGATTCATAATAACATACTCATTCCGATTGACTGATTCATAATAACATACTCATTCCGATTGACTGATTCATAATAACATACTCATTCCGATTGACTGATTGATAATAACATACTCATTCCGATTGACTGATTGATAATAACATACTCATTCCGATTGACTGATTGATAATAACATACTCATTCCGATTGACTGATTGATAAAAACATACTCATGGTTAACTGTAGTAGATGCAACTCCAGAACATATTGTTTCTTAACTTAATTATTTTACTCTACAATATTAAATTTTCAATTCCAGTACTCCAGACATTTTATTTTATATAGCTTTCTGCTTACTCCACAATTGTTTATTCTAGAATATTTATTCTACATAGCTTAATTTTAGATTGCTTTTTTTCTATACGATTTTACTCTACTCGGTGTCTAAATTCAAGATTATTGTTACCGTACACCGTTTTATTCTAGATTATTTCACTTTAGATCATTTACTCCAAATAGTTATATTCTAGATTACTTTAACCGTACATGGTTTTATTCTAGATTATTTTACTTGTTTACTCTAGATCATTTACTCCAAATAGTTATATTCTAGATTACTTTAACCGTACATGGTTTTATTCTAGATTATTTTACTTGTTTACTCTAGATCATTTACTCCAAATAGTTATATTCTAGATTACTTTATCCGTACATGGTTTTCTTCTAGATTATTTCCCTCTAGCTTGATTAATCTAGATTATTTATTCAAAATTGTTATATTCTAGAGTATTTTTATCGTACATGGTTTTATTCTAGATTATTCAGCCCTTATTATTTTACTTTTTATTTACTCTATTCTAGATTACTTCAATCTAGATTATTTACTCCAGAATGTTTCCGCTAATACAATATAGTAATTATTTATATCAAGTTTTGTTCGAATATATAATTAAGTTTCTAAACGGAAATTGAACATATATATATATAAAGTTGGGAGCAGTCCTTCTTCAATACATGCTTTTAAAAACTGGATGTCTGTTTCCACTTGATTTAATTTTGTCTTATATTTTTCCAAATTACGAAATTTTTTCTTCAACTCAGAACTCAACTTAAAAATTAATTCACCATAATTTCTTATTTTATTATTGAACATGTTTCGGTGTACGTTCACCATCTTCAGCAAAACACACAATTAAATTACAATTACACTTAACAAATGAATCTAATAGTTAAATTACATTGCAAAAACAATAAGTAAACAAGTTAACTGAAATGTAAAGTGTAATTGTAATTTAATTGTGTGTTTTGCTGAAGATGGTGAACGTACACCGAAACATGTTCAATAATAAAATAAGAAATTATGGTAAATTAATTTTTAAGTTGAGTTCTGAGTTGAAGAAAAAATTTCGTAATTTGGAAAAATATAAGACAAAATTAAATCAAGTGGAAACAGACATCCAGTTTTTAAAAGCATATATATATATATATATATATAATCAAATCAAACCACAATAAGAAATGGGAAAACAAGACTAACATCTTTCAACCGTAACAAACAGTCTTCGTCAGAGTCAAAAACACAACACCTATATATATATATATATATATATATATATATCGTTGTAGGAGAATCGACTTGTAGATGAAAGATGTGACTAAGAAGGATGCGTGTATTGGTGTTAGTGACGAAGCGCTTTTCTTCTTTTTTGAGGACATAATTAGCGGTGACTGTCTATTGAGGACATGGGATCTAGTACAGAAAGCAGCATTAATGGGTGGAGGGGGATTGTCTAATTCTCATGGGCTAACCAGCTAAACTTAACTACTCAGTAGAGGTGACAATGAGCATGGACACATTATCAGCAGATATCCATGACAAGGTGAACAAACACTTTAAGAATATCAGCCTTTGGTCTTCTTTTAGCTCTAACATCATATGTGCTGGACATGACTTCCTATGTTGTGGGGGTGGGGGGGGGGGGGGGTGACACAGCAGTAGTAATGACCTTTAGGTGTCTGCGATTCATTGCCTGTATATATGACCTGTGGCCTAGTCATTATTTTTGCCCCACTCCCCGTTGCTGCTAGCCGTTGATAATCCATTACCTTCAAAACTCTAGAAAGTCTTCAATTATGGAATTACAATCAATGATTTAATTTTGGACTGCTGTTATTAGTCCTAGACTTTCCTCTTTAACAGTACTCCACTGTATATATGCATTATATATAGTTCAATATAGACAAAGAAACATAGAGAAATCAAAAGAACACACTTACAGTCTCTAATATTCGGTTTGAACCGTCTTCCGGAGAGATAAGAGAGGAAAACCAAGCACACTGGTTCAGAGACGGTTGGAGACTCCAACCTGTTGGAGACTGTAAGTGTGTTCTTTTGATTTCTCTATGTTTCTTTGTCTATATTGAACTATATTTGTCCGTTTTTGATCATATTTCCAACGATCAATTCATATTGTGGTTTGATCATTGATTGTTATTTCACGTCTTTATGTGAAATGTTTATATATATAGGGGTATAATTGAATTCGTTATATATATATATATAAAGATTTCACATAAAGACGTGAAATAATAATCAATGATCAAATCACAATAAGAAATGGGAAAACAAGACTAAGATCTTTCATCCGTAACAAGCGGTCTTCTTCAGAGTCAAAAACCCAACTGCCCAAAAAACCAATATATATATTTGTATATATCAATGATCAAACGACAATATGAAATGGGAAAACAATGCTAAGATCATTAAACCGTAACAAGCGGTCTTCGTCAAAGTCAAAAACCCAACTATATATATATATATATATATATATATATATATATATATATATATATATAACGTCGGCTTATAATCAGGAGTTGTATGTTTTATGACCAAATACCTCAAGAACCCTTTGTGTGAATTTGAAATATCAATGGTCGAGGAGCTATATCAATATATATATATATAAAGTTCAATGTAGTCAAAGAAACAAAACACACTTACATTTTAATTTTCGTTTTGATCCGTCTTGAGAAGACGTTGTTAAATAATACTTATAATTATATTTTGCAATGTCATTATTAGTAAAAAAGGTATTTTTATAACTCATAATCGATAAATATTTTACTAGCTTTTTTCTTCAACTGATTAAACCATTAATCTGAAGAATATAAAGAACACTTTATATGGCTATAAAAGCCTGTTAAACAAGTTCATTAAACAGGAGTTAAAAAACCCGTATTTTTTTGAAAAGCGACTATAGATAAAAGAGATAAAGAATGTAATTAAAAAGGATAACAAGGAAGGAATGACCACAGTCTTTATCACTATATATATATTGCCGGGGCGGTGGGGGGTGGGTGGGGTTGAGAAAGTTTCAACTCGAGAGAGGAAAGGGTATTAAATCTTAACGCATTCTTCTCTTGAGCCAAAAGAGTTTTGTGTAAGTTCACTTCTGCTTCGCTTGTTTTTCTAAAACAACTTAACTAAAGTTTATTTTTCTATTCTTCTCTTGAGTTATATTCAAGAGTGAATTTAAATTTTATTTGGTTTAATAATGATAATTTAAAACTGAGCATAGCAGAATAATACAATTTTTTTCACATTATAGTGATTGCAACATGTCTTATATTGGACAGACGAGTAAAGGTCCGCTTGGGTTAGTAGTGGAGTGACTATGCGCCTGAGACTCCCAACTCCGACTTTCAGCCGTCGCGAGGCTACCCTATTAAGCAAGGCTGTGGAGTCGGAGTCGTGAAATCGGAGTCATGGAGTCGGAGTCGTGAAATCGGAGTCATGGAGTCGGAGTCGTGAAGTCGGAGTCGTGAAGTCGGAGTTGGGTATATTTTCAACCTGGATAATATTTTCGACAAGAGATAATTTATGTCTGTGTTCCAGAAGATAACATGACTGTAATCGAATAATTTTAAATTTCTGTATAAAATAAATATTAAACAAAAATATGTAAATCTACTACAGTTACTTGAAGCCCTCTCCCTGAGAATAAGCCCTAGTATGGATTTTGACCAAAAAATAAAGTAAGACAGTGTAGGGTAAAAATCTAATGAAATGGTCTCCACATATAAAACTTTTAATGATATAAACAACGCGTTTCGAACACGTAGTGTTCTTCTTCAGGCATTAACTAAAAAAATACAATGACACCAGAGAGTTATCTATAGTACAAAGTAAATAAGTACAAATTTGTACTTATTTACTTTGTACTATAGATAACTCTCTGGTGTGATTGTATTTTTTTAGTTAATGCCTGAAGAAGAACACTACGTGTTCGAAACGCGTTGTTTATATCATTAAAAGTTTTATATGTGGAGACCATTTCATTAGATTTTTACCCTACAATGAGTAAATACCACATAATAACAGATTGCACTACATTAGAAGTAAGACAGTGTCTTATTTTCTGAAAAAGACGGTAGTAACCGCGTGTGTTACGCTTTGTCATAATATTGATAATTGAGCATATCAAATTGCTGTAATTAAACTACAGCTACAAATCAAAGTCATCATAATTAGCCCTCATTATATTCTCTAATTAGCATTTAATAGAGCGTAAGTTAATTAGTCTATTTCATGTACATACTTTTACTTTTTATACCTAAAAATAAAGTAAGACAGTGTCTTATTTTCGGAAAAAGATGGTACAATTTCAACAAAACGTCTAGTGCTACTAACAAAAATATTGTTTTTTTTTTAAAGATTCAATTTTTTTAAAAAAAAATTTTGTTTCCAGACACCCCCTTGTTCTTGGATAAAGATTTCAATCAAAAATAAGTTTTTTGGTCCCAAACACACCCCCCTCTAAATATTTCAAACAAAAGTAAGACAATTTGATAAAAACCAAGTCTCTTAAAGTTTTATCCTTTTGATGTTTTTGATGTGATTGAAAAAGACAAAGTGAAAAGCAATATCCCTTTTTGAATATTTATGAGAAACTAAAAGAAGGGAAAGGAGAGAGAAAGAGAGAGAGAGATAGAGACGTTTGTTATTGGAATCCTGAGGTTTAAATATACCTAGGGATGTTTATAAACCCCTCGCCCTATCAACTGCTGTAGCCAGCCGTCAGACAGATAGGAGAGAGGGGGGGGGGGGGTGAGGGTGGGAGTGGGAGGAAATCCCTTCAAAAGGCCAAGCAGGGAGAAGGGAAGACCCACCCTTCCCCAAAGCTGTCAAAGGTCTAAGGGTGAGTTAAGACCTCTCCCTCACTCTCTCACTCTCTGCCTTACCTGAGCAAACAATTCAAACCCTTGTATCTTCTTCAACAAGGTTGCTAGATTCCAGTAGAACAAAATAAAGCCAAATAATTTTACTAACTTACAAAAATTGCAATTTTAATTATAAATTATACGTAAATTACGTAAAAACTTCTTCTTCAAAAAGGTTGACCTCTTGATTGTTGCCAGACTTACAATATAAAAGGTCTCCTTTCAATCTAATCAACATTTTCGTTCAAAGAACCAATTCCTTACAACACTATTACAAGTCAATAGAGACAGCTGAAGTCTATTTCTTGCTTTAGTTTTTATGCAAGTTCATAGAAAGATCACGCACTTCACTACAGCATTGCTTATATAAAAAGATTTCACATAAAACACATGAAATAACAATCAATGATCAAATCACAATAAGAAAATGGGAAAACAAGACTAAGATCTTTCAACCATAACAAGCGGTCTTCGTCAGAGTCAAAAACCCAACTGTTGTTTTCCCATTTTCTTATTGTTGTTTGATCATTGATTGTTATTTTACGTGTTTATGTGAAATTTCTTTATATATATAAAAAATTCATCGATAAAAAGATTTCACATAAACACGTGAAACAACAATCAATGATTAAACCACAATAAGAATGGGAAAACAAGACTAATATCTTTCAACCGTAACAAGCGGTTTTCGTCAGAGTCAAAAACCCAACCGTTGCGTTTTTGACTCTGACGAAGACCGCTTGTTACGGTTGAAAGATCTTAGTCTTGTTTTCCCATTTTCTTATTGTGGTTTGATCATTGATTGCTTATATGTGTTATAAGTCAAGTAAAAGTAAATACATCAAGCTCTTTAAATTACAGATGCTGCATTACTCTCTTCGAAAATAAAGGGAGTAATTATTGTTAATTGTTGCACATTAATATCATTATTCATATAATTATGCCAAATTTTCATTAGAGAAGCAAAAAAAAATGACAAAAAGCGAAACAAATTTTGTAAGCCAAACACTAATAAAAATAGCGTGGTATCAAGTAATGTTAGGTTAGGTTGCAGTGGCAGTTCCACAAGAGAACACACGTAGGCCGAGCATTGGCCCTTTGTGATACCACACAATGAAGATTGATTCTACAGTGAGAGTCCTAAATTTTGCCCTAACTCAAATGTATTTAGAGTAGGGATCTTTAACAAGTACCTGACATCGTACAGGCTCGGGACTGACAGTTTAACGTCCTTCTCTGAGGGACGACGTGCTCAGATTTATACATCTCCCGCGTGAATAAATCGAGGGCCAGGTGGGGATCGAACCCCGGTCCTATTAGTTCAGAGGCGAGCACGTAACCACCGAGCTAGCCTGGCCCCTAACAAGTAATGTTAACACACCCACACATCCACCCACCCACATCATCGCAAAAACATCTTAAAAGGACTTCTGGGACCTCGAAACATATAATTCCGTCAAAATATCGAGATAGAATTTCTTCACGATCACTATACTTTACTTATAGTAAAGTATAAAAGCAAATTTTGAGAAATTTGACATTACAAAGCCAAATTGGCAGCCCTGCTCTTTATCAAAAACGTTTTCAAAAACCTATTCAATATACCATCTTAATTAATCGAAATATTTCGAAAATTTTAATAAGCCGGTGTAAATCTTATTAACGCAATATGATTCTTCTATAAAGTTAAAACCACAATGGAAAAAGGAAAACAATAGAAAAAAAAACTCTGATGCCTTTCAATGTATGTCATCAGAGAACCAAACAAAGTAAAAACTGAGAAGCTAACATAAAAGTAATGGAGAAGGAAGGTAACAAAACAGCTGGAACTCAATATGATGATATAGCTTGATAAGAAGAAATACCCTGTAAAATTAAACAATGCAAGTCCAACAGTAAGAAATTTAATTATAAATCAATAATAGAAAGAAAGGAAAAAAAACAACACTAAGCTATATTATTTAAATGCACAATCTCGTCAGAGTTCATGTCCAAAGATACTCCTACATTTCCAAGATCAACCCCAGGTCCAATTTGCTTAACAATACCTTGAATTAAGAATTCATCTAATTTAAATAGCCCCTGACTTATATTGATTAGTTTTTCAATGATACTTATTAAAAGTAATAAAAAAAACTAATCAATTACTAATTAAACTACAGAAAAGAGATTTGGAGGAATAAATCAGAACGGAATTCACAATTTTGATAATTTATGACGATGTTCCAGAAGATGACATGACTGTAATTGTATATATTTAAATTTCTTATTCAAATTTATTATTTGTATACAATACAATATTTTCTCAATACAATTTATTATTCAAATTTTAAATTCAAATTTTTTTTTGATACATTTATTTTTAATATATTTGTGTTACTGTAATCGACGAGCACGCAAACCAGTGGGCTACCTTGGATCCATGCCTTTAGTTTATTACCAGTGTTTATATTACGTAAATATAATTAAAAAAAAAATTGTTACATTTATATATAATACATTTGTAGTACTGTCATCGGCGAGCACGCATGCCACTGGGCTACTCTGTCTACAATTTAGGGAATATAGTGATGATTTTCTTTTATTTAACTTTATTCGGATAATAAATAATATATATTTAATTTCAGATATCTATCTACACGGGAAATGGGTGAATAAACACACAAACAAACTCACGAACTTTATATATAGAGATATGCAAGAGAAAAGAAGAGAGACAGAGAGAGAGATATACAAAGAGACTGTGAGTGAGTGAGTGAGTGCTCTACTAAAGAATGCATGCATGGAAGAAACAAGAAAAACATCTTTCAATTATTCTATACACTAGTCACTACGTGTGTCAACCCCGAGTGTGACCGATGTTACCCGAGTAAGACCGACAGAAACACGAGATCGGCCGAAGTTTAACCGAATAAAGCCGAAGTAAACCATTAATTACCAATAATGAAAAAAAATTGTTATTTAGAAATTTATTTAAAAAAAAAATTTTTTTTTTCTAATCTGGTATACTTTATTTTGTGAAAATATCACACATATGTCTGTATGATATTATGTACGTATTAATTTGTATTTGTAATATGTGAGAGAGAAACACAGAGACAGAGAGATATATATACAAAGTTAGCCGGGTTAGCTTGTTATAATGATTCAGCAATCCTACAGAGAACTTTTCTAAAGTACTTAATAGCTAAGGATTCATTGTACATTTTATGTTACAAATCAAGTCAAAGTATTTCAAATACTAAGTTGGCTACTAGAGTTAGATCTGAAAGAATAACAATTTATGTTCGGTCGACGTTTCGTCGAGAATTTTTGAGCAATATGCCTTTTTCAAGTCTTAGAGAAGGAAGTAACATTATTGTCATCTCTTCATCCTACACCATTGGACACTATACTATACTATATATAGTATACTATACTATATATATACTATACTATATAATACGGATATTATATGTATACGGATATTATATGTATACGGCAACAACAACAGCAGTTGTAGCTGATATTAGTAAAATGTTTTCTTTGTAAAAAAAAATCTCTATGTAATAATTTGTTTTTCTGTTTCAAAATATTATACTTCTGCTTATGAAAAAGGTTTTAAATAAAAACTGAAATGTTGGCAATGAGAGTTTAATTTGAACCTGAAGAACTGACCGAGCCATAGTAAAAAAAAATTATTTTGTATATATACATATATGAATAATAATCAAAATAACACTTGATGTAATAGATCAGTTCACTTGCTCTCTGACGATGTGTTGACGAAAGGCCATAGAGCATTGTTTCCAAATTAGTTTCATTGTGGTATATATATTATATATATAAAGATTTAACATAAACACGTGAAATAACAATCAATGATCAAACCACAAAAAGAAATGGGAAAACAAGACTAAGATCTTTCAACCGTAACAAGCGGTATTCGTCAAAAACCCACCCAACGTTGGGTTTTTTACTCTGACGAAGACAACTTATTTCGGTTGAAAGATTTTAGTCTTGTTTACCCATTTCTTTTTGTGGTTTCATCATTGATTATATATATATATATGAATTAAACAATCACAATAAACAAAAATATATATTAGATACATGCTCTAATGCCTTTCGTTACAACATCATCAGAGAGCTAAATGAACTAAACGAAACTAATGGAATGAAATGAAACTAAATGAACTTTTAGTTCATGTAGCTCTCTAATGATGTTGTAACGAAAGGCCTTAGACCATTGTATCTAATATATATTTGTTTATTGTGGTTGAAATGTCTGCCTATGAAATGGTTTTTAAAAAAAAACAAAACGTTGGCAATGAGAGTTCAATTTTAGCCTGAAGAACTGACCGAGTCCTGATAAACTGTTTCACGGTCGATCTTTTATTTTTATATATATATTAAAATCACAATATGGAATGGAAAAACAAGACTTAAGATTTTTTTCCCTTTCATATTGTGGTATGATTATTTATTGTTATTTCACGTGTTTATGTGAAATCTTGTATATATATATATAATCAAACTACAATAAGAAATGAGAAAACAAGACTAAGATCTTTCAACCGTAACAAGCGGTCTTCGTCAGAGTCCTGAAGTCAGAACCCAACTGAAGGGTTTTTGACTATGACGAAGTCCGCTTGTTACGGTTGAAAGAGCATAGTCTTGTTTTCCCATTTTATATTGTGGTTTGATCATTGATTGTTATTTCATGTGTTTATCTGAAATCTTATATATATATATATATATATATATATATATATATATATAAAGAGAGAAAAAGTGAGAGGGTGAGAGAGAGAGAGAGCCAGATAGAGTCGAGAAGAGGCAAAGATAGGACAGATTAGAGAGAGGGAGAGAGAGAGAGAGAGAGAGAAGAGAAAGGGAGAGAGAGGGAAGAGAGAGAGAGAGAGAGAGAGAGAAGAGAGGGAGAGAGAGAAAGAAAAAGTGAGAAAGAGAGACTTATATTGTACAAAACCTAATTATAATCCATTAGCATAACTCAGTACCAAGAGGAAACCATTTTGGACAGGTTTGAGAGAAGAAAGTTTAAATCTGCAGAAAGTTCGAGAATAAGAAGAAGTTATATTAGTTTGGTAAATAAGTTAGCACTGGCTGTCAAAGGCCACCTACCCCCCCACTCCTTTCATCTGTCTGCCTTCCCCCTCCCCTCTCCTGCTCAATACTCGACATGACTCTGCCAAAACCACCAGCACCTGTGCACCGTCACGCTCAACAATTACTTTAATCGGCCCATTATTTCAATCTTTCAATTAAAAAAAAAAAAAAGAAACTATTTTAAATATACCAATCATTTAGTTCAATATTATATAATAACTTGATTTAAATAAACAGTTATTTAATTTGAATGAATCGAACATTGAGAAAAAGAGAATAAAATGTTATTGAAAATATATTTAACTCAATTTGATATCAAATCATCATTCTTAAGGATCTGTAGGCTCGAAAAACAATCAATCAAAATAAATTTGCATGACTAATTGATTACCATTGGCTAAGAATAATGAGTTATCTTAGTATTTAATTCTTACAAACAACTCTGAGGCATAAACAACAAAATAATAACAATAGTACTGATCTCTACATATAAATTTCGTGGGTTTGTTTGTTTGTTCACCCATTTTCCCTGGAGATAGAGACCTGAAGAGACCTCACTTGCTTGAGTGCTCACCGATGACAGTAGTCCAAAAATATTATATATAAATGTAACAACATTTTTTTTTAAATTAATATTTGCGTAGTATAAACACTGGTAATAAACTAAAGGCATGGAGCCAGGGTAGCTCACTGGCTTGCGTGCTCGCCGATGGTAGTAACACATATTAAAAATATTAAAAATAAATATTAAAAAAATATTAAAAATAAATGCAACAAAAAAAATTTTGAATTTAATATTTGAATAATAAAAACAATGGTAATAAAGTAAAAGCACGGATCCCAGAGTAGCCAGTAGCTTGTATGCTCGCTGATGACAATAGTGAAAATGTATTATATATAAATGAACAAAACAAAAATTAACTTAAAATTTGCGAAACATAAACAGGCAAGGAGCCAGAGTAGCCCAGAGGCTTGCGTGCTCGCTGATGACAGTAATGCAAATATATTATAAATAAATGTAACAAATATATAGTAAACTATTACATTAGAGGTTAAAAATGAATAATTTTAGAAAAAAACTTGAACACAACTGTGAGATAAAATAGGAATATTCTAAGGTAATATCACTAAATTGAATAAACGGTCGACAAGGACAATAAAACTTTAAATTACACAAAACACGACACAGAAAAAGGAATAAAAAGCACACTTAAAGAATTCTCAATATTTCGAACTGTTGTTCGTCATCAGGAGTACACTAGAAGAGAGGACGAAGTGAGAGAGATCTCCCCACGTCGAAGGATGGAGCGCAAATGATTACTCGTGATGACGAACAATAGTTAGAAACATGGAGAATTCTGTAAGTGTGTTTTATATTCTAAGGTAATATTATAAAGACACATTCCTTCCATTGTGTTATTTTATATTAGGTAAAATAAATTGAATATTTAATTTACAAGTTCAGTTGGTTTTAAATATATTTCATTGTATATATAACTTGGATTGATGTTTCATTTTTTTATATGATAAAATATGATTTTGTTTTACTTTTAAATTATGTTTATTTTGTTAAATATACTTACTGTATATATATCTTGAATCATGTTAAGAATACTATATCAAAAGCTTGGGTCATATAAGAATTTATTTCTGTGCCTTAATAACAAGAAACAACAATTAAAATTATCCCTGTCAATCATGTTCAGTGAATTAATTTCAATAACTGTTGTTATAATTTCTGATGACACAAAGGTTCACGGGTAGTCTAGTAATAATATAACAATAATAACTAATAGTTGTCATTAATTACATGCAAGATCGAATGATGTTTTAAAAAAGCTGATAATTTTCTATTTAATTGATCCCAAAAAAACTTGTACACTCATTTCATAATTGCTAATTATTGTTACTTAAATAATCAAATAATGGTCGAAATATGCTAGTCATTTTAATTAATTAATAATCCACATCAAATGTGCATAACTAATTCATAATTACGAAATATTAATTACTAATTTACCAACAAATAATGTTAATTATTAATTAAATAGCACTTTTAATTAATTTAATGTCTGTGACTAATTCGTAATTACTAATTATTAGTAATTGCTCGCGCAATCAAATTAGTTTTTAAACATTCTGGTCATTTATGCTATTATAAAAGAAGCCATGTCAGTTTGTCCTTCCCTTAAAGATTTAAACGAAGATAAAAGCTGTAAACAAATACGTATGTATAGCAAGTCATCTACTATTCCAAGGTAATTTCTCATATTTTCAAAGTATATTGGGCTTTGCCGTTGTCGGTTTTGATTTTTTTTTTCTTAAATTAATAATTTTTTGAAAAAATTTAATTTTTCTATATTTAGCGATTTAGCGTTAAAGAAAATTATTTGAGAACATAAAATATACCATAACGGTCCTTCTGGTTATAGTAATTAAAAAAAAAAAGAAATACCTCAACACTTATAATCCAAGTAATGCTGTATTTTATGGGATAATTTCATTGTGATCTGTCAAGTAGTAGGGATTTTATCTTCTACGTAAGCTTTAAGGTTCATCTTAAAAAAATATTTTACATGCTATTGGGAAAAAATAATTTTAGTTGCTTTGAAATTTGAGGATTTTTGTCACATATTGTATCTGTCAATTTGATGAAAATGCCAAATTTTCAAAACTTTAGAATTATTATATTAAAGAAAAAAAAAATATTGGCCTAAAAGATATTTAGGTCAAAAAAAGTGAGTTTCCAAGCATGCAATATTGCCCTCAAAATAATACACACATCTGCACTAATAAGTATGATCAGACCACAATAAGAAATGGGAAAATAAGACTAAGATCTTTCAACCGTAACAAGCGGTCTTCGTCAGGGTCAAAAACCCAACTGAAACACTAGATGCACGACTGTATTGAAAAAAAAATACGTTTTTTCTTGTTAAAAAAAATTGAAAATATCTTTCACTTATTCCTGTTTTTTTGAACAAATCATAAATATTTAGTTTATATCGATGTATTGAAGTTTTGAAAAAAAAAATAAAAACCAAAAAAAAGTTATTTTATACTTAGAATGTGATTTCTAAACGTTAGAACGTAAAAAAAATTTTTAACCTAGTGCAATCAGTTATTGTGTTGTATTTACTCATTGTAGGGTAGAAAGCTAATGAAATGGTCTCCACGTATAAAATGTTAATGGTATAAACAACGCGTTTCAAACACGTAGTGTTCTTCTTCAGGCATTAACTAAAAAATACAATGTCATCAGAGAGTTATCTATAGTATACAGTAAATTTAGTACAAAATAAAAATAAAATAAAATAAGGAAAAGAGTACGAAGCTAAGGGTGAGTGTCTGTGGTACAACTGACTGGGAATAGAATGGACGTGGGTGAGGGTATGGGGTACATCTGTTTCATATTGGAAGGCAGGTACATTTCATTGTTATTTCTTTTTCCTGAAGGTTAGGCTGATCCTTTACATTTGCTCTAGGACTAAGTGTGAGAATCACTCTGACGAAGACCGCTTGTTACGGTTGAAAGATCTTAGTCTTGTTTTCCCATTTCTTTTTGTGGTTTGATCATTGATTGTTGTTTCATGTGTTTATGTGAAATCTTTTTATAAATGAGTAAATACCACATAATAAGTGATTGCACTACGTTAGAATATTATGTGGTATTTAATCATTGTAGGGTAAGAAGCTAATGAAATGGTCTCCACATATAAAAATTTAATGGTCGCGTTTCAAACACTTAGTGTTCTTCCTCAGGCATTAACTAAAAATATACAATATCATCAGAGAGTTATCTATAGTACAATAGATAACCCTCTGGTATCATAGTATTTTTTAGTTAATGCCTGAAGAAGAACACTACGTGTTCGAAACGCGTTGTTTATACCATTAAATTTTGAACACTATTTTTCTTTCTTATCGAAGTTTGGTCTAGCTTCAATAATTCAACACCTTTAAGCAGACGTTTTGTCTATGTTTGTAGACATCTTATGGGCTGCATCAATACATAATTTAATTACAATAACATGAAACATAATTATATTACATTATTTAATTAATATACATAATTACCTTGGTATTTTTCCATTGTGAGGAAGCAACTACATAACGGTTTGTGTTCTAATCAGCTAGTGTGCTGCCCCTAGTGACAGTTTTTCAAAGCTTCTAATCAGACTTGATAACTCAAAACAACCCGAACAGAATGTTAAAAAAAATGATTCACATTCGAAAAACCAAAAATGCTTATAATAAAAAAACAGATACATAAAACCTAAGTAAAATATATAGTATATTACTTAAGGATTAATAAATATGGATGTAGTTTCCTGGTTCTTTTTTGATATAGTTTTAATGATTGTTTTGAGTTATCAAGTCTGATTAGAAGGTTCGAAAAACTGTCACCAGGGGCAGCACACTAGCTGATTTGAACACAAACCGTTATTTAGTTGCTTCCTTACAATAGAAAAATACCAAGGTAATTATGTATATTAATTACATAATGTAATATAATTATGTTTCATGTTATTGTAATTAACAAGTTTAGTTTGTTTTAAATATATTTCATTGTATATATAACTTGGTTGATGTTTTACTTATTTATATGGTAAAATATGTTTTTTTTACTTTTAAATTATTTTTAATTTAAATGCTAAATATACTTACTGTGTATATATCTTGAATCATGTTAAGAATACTATATCAAAAGCTTGGGCCATATACCATAAGAATCTGTTTCCGTGCCTTAATAACAAGAAACAACAATTAAAATTATCCATGTCAATCATGTTATATATATATATATGTGTGTGTGTGTGTGTGTGTGTGAGATTAAATTTTCTGCCCACTTTTGTCTTTAACACTTTTCTGGATTACTTTTCCAAATCTCGTAGTATTACTTAAAGTGGGCAGAAAATTTAATCTCACAAGTAATAAGTAACTGCCCACTTTAAGTAAGACTACGAGATTTGGAAAAGAAATCCAGAAAACTGATAAAGACAAAAGTGGGCAGAAAATTTAATCTCACATATATATATATATATATATATATAATTAAAGTTACAGCTAGAGAACACAAGAAAAAAGACGAACACTCACGAATCTCGATAAGTTCGGCGTCTTGCCGTCTTCAGGAGAGTAGAAAGAAAGAAAATAAAAGGAGAAAGAATGAAGGAACGGAGACGTAAATGCGTCCACTTGTGTATATATATATATATATATATATCTATATATATACAAAATTTTATATATATGTAATATTGTACTATAGATAACTCTCTGTGATATTGTATATTTTTAGTAGATGCCTGAGGAAGAACACTACGTGTTTGAAACGCGACCATTAAATTTTTATATGCGGGAGACCATTTCATTAGTTTTTTACCCTAGAAAAAGAAAAAAAAAACAAAAACAAAGAAAAAAAACAAAGAATCACTGGACTAGTGGGCTCACACTTTTGACTGTTTCCTAATTAAGGCGGATTAGTTGGAGTGGGGGGAGGGGAGGAGAGGGGGAGGGAGGGAAGAGAAATATAAACAATGAAATGACGTCTGTGAAGGAGACCATAGCTTTGGAATAATAACGCAATAGGGATTGTTTTTTTTTTTCTTTTATGACCATGGGTACTGCGTAATGACCATGCATAAAATGGCTGCTTTCTAAACAAGTAAACACAGTAATAAGAAATGTATATTGTTTTTAATTACCTTTAATTATAGATTTGTGGTTTTTTTTTTCTTCAATGTTGTTGAAGAATTTTCTTTTTGAAAAGAAAAGAAATAAAAACCAGTTGTGTTGTGTGTGTGTGTGTGTGTGTTTTAATTTTTACTTCACTTCATTTACAATTATCTTTGATTAAGTGATTAATTGTTTTATCTGGGAAAATTGAAAGTCATTGTTTTTAAAGGAGATGGGGTCATTATCAAGGGAGTAAGAACTTTATAACTGTTTGTGAAGCGAAAGATATCTGACCATCAATTCAATCCCAAATGCAGCCGAAACAATATACAGATTAGAGCTCCGATTGACTATATATATATATATAAATTAATAATAAAAAATAACTCTTCATATCATATATTTGTTTATTGTGGTATTTAATTCATATATATAAAGATTTAACATAAACACGTGAAATAACAATCAATGATCAAACCACAATATGACATGGGAAAACAAGACTAAGATCTTTCAACCGTAACAAGCGGTCTTCGTCAGTTGGGTTTTTGACTCTGACGTAGACCGCTTGTTACGGTTGAAAGATGTTAGTCTTGTTTTCCCATCTCATATTGTGGTTTGATCATTGATGTATATATATATAAAATTTACACAAGGGGTTCTTGAGTATTTTCGTCATAAAACATACAACTCCTATATATATATATATATATAAAGATTTCACATAAACACGTGAAATAACAATCAATATGATCAAACCACAATAAGAAATGGGAAAACAAGACTAAGATCTTTCAACCGTAACAAGCGGTCGTCGTCAGAGTCAAAAACCCAACTGATATATATATATATATATATATATATGAGTTCAAAATTCAAGAAGAGTAACACACAGAGTAAGAAAACACACATACAGACTCAAATTTCGGGTAATCCGTCTTCAGGAGAAAAGAGAAAGGGAGGTGAAGCACGTTGTTGACGCAACGGCAAGTAACCCGTTGCGTCTACGAAGTGCTTGGTCTCCCTTTCTCTTTTCTCCTGAAGACGGATTACCCGAAAATTTGAGTCTATAAGTGTGTTTCTTTACTCTGTGTGTTACTCTTCTTGAATTTTGAACTCGTATTGTGTCCAGTTTGGATCGTGTTTCGTTTAATTAAGTGATATATATATATATATACTTTTTCGTTGGAAATACGATCGAAAACGGACAAATATAGTTCAATATAGACAAAGAAACATAGAGAAATCAAAAGAACACACTTACAGTCTCCAATTTTCGGTTTGAACTGTTTTCAGGAGAGATAAGAGAGGGAAACTAAGCGCACTGGTTCAGAGACGGTTATGTTACTTGTTACGGTTAGTATGCATGTTACTTGATTGGATTTGAAATAATTGTAAATAAAATATTTTTCGTTGATATTGAGTTGAAAGGATGGTGATAACAGATGGGAAACATGTCTGTTGTAGCTATATGTTTGCTATAGAGAGTGGAGGAAAGACTTATCTGTCTAGTGGAGAACGTGTTTCAATCACGTAGAAGTTAAAAGTAAATATTGGAAATACTTTTGCCAAGATGTGGGCAAACAAGAAGAATTCCCTCACCACCAAACATTCTGTGGCGAGGTAAACATGCCACACCTCTCACTCTCTCTCTCTCTCTAGCAAACATAACTGCACTCTGCTTGCTTTAAGAATAGAAGGAGTTGTTTGAACAACAGTATGGAGAGCTGGGGGTGGCGAAACAACACTGTGCGGCTATAGAACGAGTCAGACACTATTCAGTCATCAATGCAACGTAACCCATCAGTGCTTCGTATTAATGCTCCTCAATGGTTATTATTTATATTTCAGATTATTGTTTTACTCTTACTAGTATTAATAATTATCAATATTAGTGGTTATTAGTATTAGTGATTATTATTTATAGGTTATTAGTATCAATGATTATTAGTAATAGTGGTTATTAGTATCAGTGATTATTAGTTTAGTGGTTATTAGTATTAGTGATTATTATTTATAGGTTATTAGTATCAATGATTATTAGTATTAGTGGTTATTAGTATTAGTGATTATCAGTTTAGTGGTCATTAGTATCAATGATTATTAGTATTAGTGGTTATTAGTATCAGTGATTGTTAGTATTAGCGGTTATACTTTAGTGGTTATTAGTATCAGTGATTATTAGTATTAGTGGTTATTAGTATTAGTGATTATTATTTTAGTGGTTATTAGTATTAGTGATTATTATTTATAGGTTGTTAGTATCAGTGATCAGTAATAATTGGTATAAGTAATTATTAGATTTAGTAATTATCATTTTAGTGGTTATATATATAAGTGAATATTAGTGTTGGGATTATTAATATAACTGATTATAGTTTAGAGGTTATTAGTATTAGTGATTATGAGGTTTGTGGTTATAAATATTAGTGTTTATTAGTATTAATGATTATTAGTTTAGTGGTTATTAATATTAATGGTAGTTAATATTAGTGGGTAGTAGTATTAGTGATTATTAATTTTAGTGACTATTTATATTAGCATTAGTGGGTATTAGTATTAGTGATTATTAATATTAGCATTAGTGATTATTTTTATTAGTGATTAAGATGTGATATCATTATCCCAGTATAATCTTCAATTAAATATAAATGATAGCACTATTTTATTTCAAAACTAACATTTGACTGGTGAAAATAATAAGTTGACACCAACAAATAACTGAACTGTGTGGGTCTAGAGTAGCCCAGTGTCTTGTGTGCTCGCCTCTGGGCTGGTAGATCTGAGATCCATACAACACACTGGCTTCTTAAACTTTATTTTATATTTTGGTTCAGCTATTACTGTTAAAATTGTAATAGGATACCAGGATAGCCCAGTGGCTTGCGTGCTTGCCACTGGACTGGTAGATCCGAGGTTCCAATACTCACTCTGGCCCTTGTTTTATTCATTAGGAAGGTGAATAAAACTGATCAATACTTTATCAATAATATTTTGTATATAAAATGTATATGCTCCTTTGTTTTGTTGGCTTCCCTGTTTTTATATGATCCTTATGAACCATACGAAAGTATATGAAACATATGTTATATGAGGATGTTAAGCCGTCGGTCCCAAGTCTGTACGATGTCATATGTACCATACGAAAGTATATGAAACATATGTTATATGAGGATGTTAAGCCGTCGGTCCCGAGCCTGTACGATGTCATATGAACCATACGAAAGTATATGAAACATATGTTATATGAGGATGTTAAGCCGTCGGTCCCAAGTCTGTACGATGTCATATGTACCATACGAAAGTATATGAAACATATGTTATATGAAGATGTTAAGCCGTCGGTCCCAAGTCTGTAAGATGTCATATGAACCATACGAAAGTATATGAAACATATGTTATATGAGGATGTTAAGCCGTCGGTCCCAAGTCTGTACGATGTCATATGTACCATACGAAAGTATATGAAACATATGTTATATGAGGATGTTAAGCCGTCGGTCCCGAGCCTGTACGATGTCATATGAACCATACGAAAGTATATGAAACATATGTTATATGAGGATGTTAAGCCGTCGGTCCCAAGTCTGTACGATGTCATATGTACCATACGAAAGTATATGAAACATATGTTATATGAGGATGTTAAGCCGTCGGTCCCAAGTCTGTACGATGTCATATGTACCATACGAAAGTATATGAAACATATGTTATATGAGTACGTTAAGCCGTCGGTCCCAAGTCTGTACGATGTCATATGAACCATACGAAAGTATATGAAACATATGTTATATGAGGATGTTAAGCCGTCGGTCCCGAGCCTGTACGATGTCATATGAACCATACGAAAGTATATGAAACATATGTTATATGAGGATGTTAAGCCGTCGGTCCCAAGTCTGTACGATGTCATATGTACCATACGAAAGTATATGAAACATATGTTATATGAGGATGTTAAGCCGTCGGTCCCGAGCCTGTACGATGTCATATGAACCATACGAAAGTATATGAAACATATGTTATATGAGGATGTTAAGCCGTCGGTCCCAAGTCTGTACGATGTCATATGTACCATACGAAAGTATATGAAACATATGTTATATGAAGATGTTAAGCCGTCGGTCCCAAGTCTGTAAGATGTCATATGAACCATACGAAAGTATATGAAACATATGTTATATGAGGATGTTAAGCCGTCGGTCCCAAGTCTGTACGATGTCATATGTACCATACGAAAGTATATGAAACATATGTTATATGAGGATGTTAAGCCGTCGGTACCAAGTCTGTACGATGTCATATGTACCATACGAAAGTATATGAAACATATTGTTATATGAGGATGTTAAGCCGTCGGTCCCAAGTCTGTACGATGTCATATGTACCATACGAAAGTATATGAAACATATGTTATATGAGTACGTTAAGCCGTCGGTCCCAAGTCTGTACGATGTCATATGAACCATACGAAAGTATATGAAACATATGTTATATGAAGATGTTAAGCCGTCGGTCCCGAGCCTGTACGATGTCATATGAACCATACGAAAGTATATGAAACATATGTTATATGAGTACGTTAAGCCGTCGGTCCCAAGTCTGTACGATGTCATATGAACCATACGAAAGTATATGAAACATATGTTATATGAGGATGTTAAGCCGTCGGTCCCGAGCCTGTACGATGTCATATGAACCATACGAAAGTATATGAAACATATGTTATATGAGGATGTTAAGCCGTCGGTCCCAAGTCTGTACGATGTCATATGTACCATACGAAAGTATATGAAACATATGTTATATGAGGATGTTAAGCCGTCGGTCCCAAGTCTGTACGATGTCATATGTACCATACGAAAGTATATGAAACATATGTTATATGAGTACGTTAAGCCGTCGGTCCCAAGTCTGTACGATGTCATATGAACCATACGAAAGTATATGAAACATATGTTATATGAGGATGTTAAGCCGTCGGTCCCGAGCTGTACGATGTCATATGAACCATACGAAAGTATATGAAACATATGTTATATGAGGATGTTAAGCCGTCGGTCCCAAGTCTGTACGATGTCATATGTACCATACGAAAGTATATGAAACATATGTTATATGAGGATGTTAAGCCGTCGGTCCCGAGCCTGTACGATGTCATATGAACCATACGAAAGTATATGAAACATATGTTATATGAGGATGTTAAGCCGTCGGTCCCAAGTCTGTACGATGTCATATGTACCATACGAAAGTATATGAAACATATGTTATATGAAGATGTTAAGCCGTCGGTCCCAAGTCTGTAAGATGTCATATGAACCATACGAAAGTATATGAAACATATGTTATATGAGGATGTTAAGCCGTCGGTCCCAAGTCTGTACGATGTCATATGTACCATACGAAAGTATATGAAACATATGTTATATGAGGATGTTAAGCCGTCGGTCCCAAGTCTGTACGATGTCATATGTACCATACGAAAGTATATGAAACATATGTTATATGAGGATGTTAAGCCGTCGGTCCCAAGTCTGTACGATGTCATATGTACCATACGAAAGTATATGAAACATATGTTATATGAGTACGTTAAGCCGTCGGTCCCAAGTCTGTACGATGTCATATGAACCATACGAAAGTATATGAAACATATGTTATATGAAGATGTTAAGCCGTCGGTCCCGAGCCTGTACGATGTCATATGAACCATACGAAAGTATATGAAACATATGTTATATGAGGATGTTAAGCCGTCGGTCCCAAGTCTGTACGATGTCATATGTACCATACGAAAGTATATGAAACATATGTTATATGAGTACGTTAAGCCGTCGGTCCCAAGTCTGTACGATGTCATATGAACCATACGAAAGTATATGAAACATATGTTATATGAAGATGTTAAGCCGTCGGTCCCGAGCCTGTACGATGTCATATGAACCATACGAAAGTATATGAAACATATGTTATATGAGGACGTTAAGCCGTCGGTCCCGAGCCTGTACGATGTCATATGAACCATGTGAAAGTATATGAAACATATGCTATATGAGACGTTAAGCCGTTGGTCTCAAGCCTGTACGATGTCAGTAGTCATTATAGATCGCCTATGATTCAGTTAGGGAAAATTCATAACTCCCGATGTAGAGTGCTCATTCTGCGGTATGACAAACAGCTAATCTTGTAAACCTAACATTAAACCATCAATATACCAACCTTATATTGAACCCTCACAACACTCTCAGTTGAATAGCAAGACATAATATTATTAAAACAGCCCGTCGCACCTTGCTTACTGGTGACATAGCCACCAAACCGGTTTCACACGTTGAGCATCTTGAAGAGGGAACAAGAAATGTCGAATACTAATAGGAAGAGGTTACTCCAACCAGTCAGGGGCATCAAACCAAGCCCACTCTGATGACGAATTCATGTTAACATCATTAAATTACATTAATAACTAATTAACATTAATTAAAAGAAAGAATCCGATGTGTGCATTGCATAGAGAAGGGATTGAATAGAAATGACAACACTGCTTAGTCATGCCTTTGTTAATGAGCGAATAAACTCCTATCATGAAATTTAATTGATTTTAAATCAATTAAACTAATCGGAGGTCTCCTATCAATGTTCTTTAAAAACAAGATAATCAATTAATTAGCAGATAATTATAGCAATTATTATAATTTAACTTCATGCTTGTAACATTTGTTAATTAGCATTTACTAAAATATAAAATAAAAAATCTTATAATTACTCATAAAATATAATATCTTAATATGATAGCTTATAAACTAACCTGTTTGTTTTCTATGCAGAAAGATTTGACGATTGATGATGCAGAATTCACCTAAAAAAAATGTAGATTTAAATATTGCAATATCATTTTAATAATTGGTATGATTGCAAACATAAGGTATCATAATGTATATTTAAGACTAATAATTGACTAAAATTACCATAATTATTTTCTTAAAATGTCATGGTTCATAATTATTTGGCCATTAGCGGTACTAGTTTACATGTAGTGCTATTATTTCATGGTTTTTAAGTGTATCACGTATAAAAATAATCTATAATTACACTTGTAAAGTATATTATAAAAAAGATGTTACAATAAATATCAATTCACGATGTAATAGTCTAATCTGTATTATACTCAGTCTTTAATCCTCTGTCTGGATGAGACATTTGTGATCTTAACGTGTTAGGTCAATAATTAGACCCAATGTCTGACACTAATTATATGACTCATTATTATGAATTACTTGCACATCACAATCACGCTTTAAATCCCATCATCATTGTAACTAATTAATATAAATGATATGATGTTACTTTTGTTTTGATATGATGTTATTTAATTAATATCAATGAAACGTGCATGACGAATTTATAATTACTAATCATTAATAATAATTACTTGCATGATTGAAGCAAGATTTAAATATGCGATGATATATTTTCCAATCAATTCTAATGACACTGGTATGACTTGCTCTATCATTGCTGTAGTAATTAGTAGTCTCGTGGAATTTTCCACGAAATGACTGAAACAGTTAGTCATTCAATTAGATGACAGTTAAAATAATAATAAAATTACTGTAATTTATTTGCTTTTGGTCTCTGAATATGGTTTAACACTGTTTAACTATTCTACTAATAACAATAGATTCTAGCCAAAGATTTCAATTGGAGAGCACCTAGTGCTCTCCGTACGGCTACCCCAGTCTTATATACCTTGGGCATAAGGTCCTTAATAAAGAAATTTTCATTCATTCATTCATTCAAGATTTCAATTTTCATGCTTGTAAAAGTTCCTTTGTGAAGTTTTTGTAAAATCTGTTTTCATATTACAGAGTACTGGTGGAATTATTACCCTTAAACCTTTAAATAAATGACCTTCTTGTTGAGTAATTTCAACGTTTTTTCATAATTGACCTTCTGTGGTCAGTTGTAGGTTAGCAGAGAGCATGCATGCTTGCACTTTAGTACTGAAGGTCACAGGTTCGAATCTTCTCCTTGACCTTAGGATCTTATCCATTGCCTTAAAGACTTGTCCATGACCGTAGAATCCTATCTCCGAGCTTAGAATTTTATTCTTGGCCTTAGAATATTGTTTTTCACGTTAGAATCTTGTCAATGGCCTTACAGTCTTGTCTTAGACCTTAGAATCTTGTCTATGACCTTAGAGCTTAGAATTTTGTTCTTGACCTTACAATCTTGTTTTTGACGTTAGAATCTTATCTATGGCCTTACAGTCTTGTCTTAGACATTAGAATTTCGTCTATGACCTTACAATCTTGTCCATGACCATACAGTCTTGTTCATGACCTTATCATCTTTTCCATGGCCTTACAGTATAGTCCAGGACCTTAGCAACTTTTCAATGCCCTTAGAATCTTGTTTTGACCTTAAAATTTGTCCATGACCTTACAGTCTTGTCCTAGAACTTAGAATCTTGTCCATGACCTTACAATCTTGACCATGGCCTTACAGTCTTGTCTATGACCTTAGAAACTTGTATATGCCCTTAAAATCTTGTCCATTACTTTAAAGTCTTGTCCATGACCTTGAAACTTGTCCATGACCTTAGAATCTTATCTCTGAGCTTAAAATTTTGTTTTTGACGTTAGAATCTTGTCCAGAGCCTTACATTCTTGACCTAGACTTTAGAATCTTGTCCATGACCTTATAATCGTGTCCATGACATTATAGTCTTGTCCTAGACTTTATAAGTTTGTCCATGGTCTTACAGTCTTGTCCATGACCTATTATATTTGTCCATGATTTTATAATCATGTCCATGACCTTACAGTCTTGTCCTAGACTTTAGAATCTTGTACATGGTCTTGCAGTCTTGTCCATGACTTTACAGTCTTGTCCATGACCTTACAGTCTTGTCCTATTGTTTAGAATCTTTTCCATGGTCTTACAGTCTAATCCATGACCTTATAATCATGTCCATGACCTTACAGTTTTGTCTTTAACTTCAGAATATTGTCAATGCCATTAGATTTTTCATATGAGTGGTTTAAAATCTTGCATATGCTGTCCCTCAGAGATAGTGTAAACCTCTCGGTCTCGAGCCTGTACAATGTCAAGTACACTAGTATCTTGTCTCCCGATCATAATTCGTTCTAAAACTTTGTTCAATAACTAATTCGGTAGAAAACCTAAACTAATTTTCCAATAATAAATACATCATAGAATAATCCTTTGGGTTAGATCGTATGTAGCAGTAATTTTTTTATTATATTTTAGATTTTTCTGTACGTAAACTACTTTGTTTAAACTCCTATTTGTTCAAACACCGACATACCACTGTACTCCATAAATAAGAGAAACCCCTACAGTAATAAACAAGAGTCAGGCAGAATATAGGGCTCCCCCATGTAGAATCAACTCGGAAACATGGCTCACCCATTACTAAAATGGGTGCCAAATAATAAATGAGCCATACTTTTCTCCCCTAAAACAGTACTAAAAGGTTACAGTCTACAACATAATGGAGATTCTTTCGTTCAGAGACCATAAAATCATTTTCAATTGAGGTTCACTCTGATGATTGAGGATCACTTTGTGATGATGTCTAAGTTTTTATAACTCTAAAGTTTCAATGTGATTTGATAGATTTTATCTGAAGGGTTGTTCCGATGATTGTTTGAATGAAATATCTAAATAAAGCCTATCTTACTGTTTATATTTCCTCTTTTGTTATACGATATTATAATACGATATACGATACATATTTGTTATACGATATATGAATAAAATTGTTTATTGCATAAAGAATGCTTCAAATTGAATAAGCATAAAAATAATAAAATAAGTGAACTCAGAATGAATAGAACAGAATGAATAGAAGGAGAGATAGAGATGGAGAGAGGGAGAGAGACAGGGAGATAGAGATGGAGAGAGAGGGAGAGGGGGTAGAGGGTGAGAAAGAGAGGGTGAGAGAGCAGTGAAAGAGACAGAGATAGAGTGAGAGTTAGATTTATGAAGAGAGTGGGAGAGAGAGGGAGGGAGCGACTGAGACAGAGAGATAGAGATGGAGAGAGGGAGAGAGAACAGTGAAAGAGACAGAGAGAGGGATGAAGAGAGATACACGAAGAGTGGGAGGGAGAGGGAGGGAGCGAGAGAGGAAGAAGAGAAAAACAGAGATATATAGATGGAGAGAGGGAGAGAGGGGGGTAGAGGGTGAGAAAACAGTGAAAGAGACAGAGATAGAGTGAGAGAGATTTATGAAGAGAGTGGGAGAGAGAGGGAGGGAGCGACTGAGACAGAGAGATAGAGATGGAGAGAGGGAGAGAGAACAGTGAAAGAGACAGAGAGAGGGATGAAGAGAGATACATGAAGAGTGGGAGGGAGAGGGAGGGAGCGAGAGAGGAAGAAGAGAAAAACAGAGATATATAGATGGAGAGAGGGAGAGAGGGGGGTAGAGGGTGAGAAAACAGTGAAAGAGACAGAGATAGAGTGAGAGAGAGATTTATGAAGAGAGTGGGAGGGAGAGGGAGGGAGCAACTGAGACAGGGAGATAGAGATGGAGAGAGGGAGAGAGAACAGTGAAAGAGACAGAGAGAGTGATGAAGAGAGATACATGAAGAGTGGGAGGGAGAGGGAGGAAGCGAGAGAGGAAGAAGAGAGAAACAGAGAGATTGAGATGGAGAGAGGGTGAGAGAACAGTGAAAGAGACAGAGATAGAGTGAGAGAGATTTATGAAGAGAGTGGGAGAGAGAGGGAGGGAGCGACTGAGACAGAGAGATAGAGATGGAGAGAGGGAGAGAGAACAGTGAAAGAGACAGAGAGAGGGATGAAGAGAGATACATGAAGAGTGGGAGGGAGAGGGAGGAAGCGAGAGAGGAAGAAGAGAGAAACAGAGAGATTGAGATGGAGAGAGGGTGAGAAAGAGAGGGTGAGAGAACAGTGAAAGAGACAGAGATAGAGTGAGAGAGATTTATGAAGAGAGTAGGAGAGAGAGGGAGGGAGCGACTGAGACAGAGAGATAGAGATGGAGAGAGGGAGAGAGAACAGTGAAAGAGACAGAGAGAGGGATGAAGAGAGATACATGAAGAGTGGGAGGGAGAGGGAGGGAGCGAGAGAGGAAGAAGAGAGAAACAGAGAGATAGAGATGGAGAGAGGGAGAGAGAACAGTGAAAGAGACAGAGAGAGGGTGAAGAGTTAGATTACATGAAGAGGGAGTGAGAGGGAGGGAGAGAGGGAGGGAGCGACTGAGAACAGAGAGATAGAGATGGAGAGAGGGAGAGGAGAAACAGTGAAAGAGACAGAGAGAGAGGATGAAGAGAGATATGAGAGAGTGGGAGGGAGAGGGAGGGAGCGAGAGAGGAAGAAGAGAGAAACAGAGAGATAGAGATGGAGAGAGGGAGAGAGAACAGTGAAAGAGACAGAGAGAGGGATGAAGAGAGATACATGAAGAGTGGGAGTGAGAGGGAGGGAGCGAGAGAGGAAGAAGAGAAAAACAGAGATATATAGATGGAGAGAGGGAGAGAGGGGGGTAGAGGGTGAGAAAACAGTGAAAGAGACAGAGATAGAGTGAGAGAGAGATTTATGAAGAGAGTGGGAGGGAGAGGGAGGGAGCAACTGAGACAGGGAGATAGAGATGGAGAGAGGGAGAGAGAACAGTGAAAGAGACAGAGAGAGTGATGAAGAGAGATACATGAAGAGTGGGAGGAAGCGAGAGAAGAAGAGGAGAGAGACAGGGAGATAGAGACAGAAAAGAGGGAGAGAGAGAGAGAAAGAGTGAGACAAATATTAAAGATTAAAGAAAGTGACAGAATCAGTAAATATTGGTCGAGAGCAATGTATGAGACGTTATTACAAATTAAAAATGACTCTGGAGAAAACCTGTAAAAAAAGCACTTTTCTAAAACAGTAATACAAAAACTAATTAAAAACTAATTAACTAATATAAAGAATTTTATCTGTTATGACTCAAGGACGGTTGTGTTTAAAGTCTTAAGAGTTGTTAGGGGGGTTTTCTGTTATTCATCATCATGTTGCTGGGTCTCGCAGAAGACCCAAATGGGATGACAAATCGACTTTGCTTTGCCCCACCCCAACGAGCTTGACAGCTATTTAGCCATGCCCTTTACTACTTCAGAGGGAGAGAGGGAAGGAGAGAGAGTGAGAGAGAGAGATAGGCGGAGGGAGTGCTAGCCCCTTTTTCTTACCCATCTGGCTTTTGTTAATTAACTTATTCCCAAGGGTAGCTAAACTAAACGTCTCACCATCGCTTACCAATGTCTTTATTGTACTAAATGATTTAGCACTCCACTGATCCCCACTGATCCTTTTTATAAAAAATTCTATTTTCTTTTTTACAACCTATTTCATTTAGTATTATAACACTGTTAGTAGTATGGGTTATTTCATACTGTATTTTATAATATCCTTGAGAATAGAAGGGCAGAGAGGAAGGGAATGGGAGAGAGGAGAGAGAGAGGAGAGAGAGAGAGAGAGAGAGTGGGGAGGAAGAAAAAGGGAAAGAAATGTAGGGAGAGAGAGAAGAAGTGAGGGAGGAAGAGAGAGAAAAAGAGGTAGGAAGAGAGAGAGAGAGAAGGTGAAAGGGTGTGACAGATGGAGAGAGGGAGAGAGAACAGTGCAAGAGTGAGAGAGAGGGATGGAGAGAGATACGTGAAGAGAGTGGGAGAGAGAAGGAGGGAGCGACTGAGGAAGAGGAGAGAGACAGGGAGATAGGGATGGAGAGATGGAGAGAGACAGGGAGATAGAGATGGAGAGAGGGAGAGAGCGGTAGAGGGTGAGAGAACAGTGAAAGAGCGAGAGAGAGGGATGGAGAGAGATACATGAAGAGAGTGGGTGAGAGAAGGAGGGAGCAACTGAGGAAGAGGAGAGAGACAGGGAGATAGAGATGGAGAGAGGGAGAGAGACAGGGAGATAGAGATGGAGAGAGGGAGAGAGACAGGGAGATAGAGATGGAGAGAGGGAGAGAGACAGGGAGATAGAGATGGAGAGAGGGAGAGAGCGGTAGAGGGTGAGAGAACAGTGAAAGAGCGAGAGAGAGGGATGGAGAGAGATACGTGAAGAGAGTGGAGAGAGAAGGGGGGGAGGACGAGGAAGAGGGGAGAGAGACAGGGAGATAGAGATGGAGAGAGGGAGAGAGCGGTAGAGGGTGAGAGAACAGTGAAAGAGCGAGAGAGAGGGATGGAGAGAGATACGTGAAGAGAGTGGGAGAGAGAAGGAGGGAGCGACTGAGGAAGAGGAGAGAGACAGGGAGATAGAGATGGAGAGAGGGAGAGAGCGGTAGAGGGTGAGAGAACAGTGAAAGAGCGAGAGAGAGGGATGGAGAGAGATACATGAAGAGAGTGGGTGAGAGAGGGAGGGAGCGAGTGAAGAAGAGGAGAGAGACAGGGAGATAGAGATGGAGAGAGGGAGAGAGCGATAGAGGGTGAGAGAACAGTGAAAGAGCGAGAGAGAGGGATGGAGAGAGATACATGAAGAGAGTGGGTGAGAGAGGGAGGGAGCGAGTGAGGAAGAGAAATGGGAAAGATATGTAGGGAGAGAGAGAGAGAAGGTAAAAGGGTGGGAGAGATGGACTGAGTACACATTGTTACGATTAACAATCATATACGATTATTAATGTCATCTGTTATCAGATATATGATTTTTTGTTGTAAACAAACAAACAAGGATTAACATATTCGAAAAAAAGGAGTTTTATTAAATGCCACAGCCACTGAGGTATCCTAAATAAAAATGGGTACAAAATAACAAATGAGACGAACTGTTCCTCATCTTTGAACAACACTAACAAAACCTTTAAGTATGGATGTTGGAAAAAATGACTATAAATTAATTCATCCTATTTAAATAAAAATTCATCAAAAATTGAATATATTGTACAAACGAAATGAAACATTAGAACTGAAAAAAGAAGTTTTAAACATTTTTTAGTAAGAAATATAGGGAGAGAGAGTGAAGGAGTGAGAGAGGAAGAGAGAGAGAGAGAAAGAGAGAGAGAGAGAGAGAGAGAGAGAGAGAGAGAGAGAGAGAAGGTAAAAGGGTGTGAGAGCTGGATTGAGTATACATTGATACGATTAACAATCGTATACGATTATTAATGTCACCTGATACCAGAAATACGATGTTTTTTTTTGCAAACAATCAAACAAGGATTAACCAGCATCACTAACAGGCCAATGTAAAAAAGTCAACTTATAACAAATTCCAATTTTACACTTTTGCTATTTCGATTAGCTTTTTATTTTTACCCTCCCTACAACAGTGGTTTCCAAACTTGATATTACTACGCCTCCCTCAAAAATATATCATTTGGCTACCCCCCCCCGGTGAAGATTTCATAAAATAAAAACACCAAAATTTTTACTGTTATAAAATTTATTCATACAAACTAATAGCAAACGATATTTTATTATTGTTTTTAATGAGATGGATGTAGTTGTCTATTAGCACATAGTTTATCAAATCTTGGTGTTTGTGACGATATAGCTACTCGGTAGCTCTTTTCCTACAAGTAAACGAGCTCGATATTTTGGAATTCATTGAAGCCAAGGCAGATAATCATTTTTTACATAAACTTTAGCAGTAATTTCGAAAAATGTTCACTGTGACTAATTTTCGCGTCTTCCTTTGGACTAGTCTGTGCCTCCCAGTTTGGAAAACGCTGCCCTACAATGAGGAATTACCATATAATCACTGATTGTGCTATCTCATCCAGAGAGTAGTATAAATGAAATTACAAACCAGAATAGTTCGCCATCTCACTTAGTTCTTATCTGGATTGTTCAGCATTAATCACCTGACAACAATAGTCAAGTAGTAAAACTATCTGCAAATCTCAGTTTTCATTACCTGACCTCAAAAATAAAGGTAGTGATTAGAGAAAATTCAATCAAATTTGAAAGTATCTTATTACTAGATGAGATGCCTTTGACTGGATTAGTCTAGTTTTGAAGAAAAGGACGTCGTAGTCAGTGCTTGAATGCTATAGAGTTCAGAGGGGGGGGGGGGGGGGGACAGAAGCGTGAGTGCATGCCAGTCGTGAGTGAGCCCCCCCACACATATAGGTCTGTCTGTCCGTCTGTCTGTCCTTCCGTCTCCTTGTGTGCATTGCTTATTCACTTCTACCAACTCATATCAAAGCTTATTTATCTCTCTTTTTAAATGACTCTACCCCCCCCCCCCCAAAACTATCCCCACTCCCACGACAAAAACCACAGCCTTTTCAATCTAGTTTCTTTTAATTCAAATCTCTTTATAGCGGCTATTCGGAATTGAATGCAGCATAACAAAAAAAAAAAGAGTTCACGAAATGTATTACTACTTAATTCGGCCCACCATAGAAGCAACACTCTATCAAAATTTATGCTTATTCATACCGTCTTTATCCTAAAATAACGCACTATCTTACTTTATTTTTAGGTATAAAAAGTAAAAGTATGTACATGAAACAGACTAATTAACTTACGCTCTATTAAATGCTAATTAGAGAATATAATGAGGGCTAATTATGATGACTTTGATTTGTAGCTGTAGTTTAATTACAGCAATTAGATATGCTCAATTATCAATATTATGACAAAGCGTGACACACGCGGTTACTACCGTCTTTTTCCGAAAATAAGACACTGACTTACTTTATTTTTAGGTATAAAAAGTAAAAGTATGTACATGAAATAGACTAATTAACTTACGCTCTATTAAATACTAATTAGAGAATATAATGAGGGCTAATTATCATGACTTTGATTTGTAGCTGTAGTTTAATTACAGCAATTAGATATGCTCAATTATCAATATTATGACAAAGCGTGACACACGCGGTTACTACCGTCTCTTTCCGAAAATAAGACAGTCTTATTTTCTTTTTAGATACAAAATACATGCTAGGGCTTATTCTCAGGGGAGAGGGCTTCAAGTACCTGTAGTAAATTTACATATTTTTGGTTAATATTTATTTTTATACAGAAATTTAAATTTATTCGATTTATAGTCGATAAGAGTCATGTCATCTTCTAGAACATCGACATAAATTATTAAAATTTTGAATTCTGTTCTGATTTTCCTCCAAATTTATTTCCTGTAGAATTATTGGTCTGAATCTGTCATATATCTTGCAATACAGCTGTAGTTAAATTAAAACTTCTTGTAAGGTAAATTACATTAGCGTATGAAGTGGTAAAAGGCCTAGATGCCTGTCCACTAATTTGGCATGCACCTTGTTTCGCATGGTTAGCTGACCCTTGACCCTTGACCTACTTCTTGTCTAAGTAGCCTCCTTGAAACGAACTTTATAGGTAAACAAGGAATTTCTTGTCCAAAACCTTATAGTCCAAAACGTCCCAAAAATCACGCTAGGACTTATTTTCAGGGGATGCCTTACGAACTTTAGAGCTAAACAAGAAATTTCTTGGAATATTTTTTTCCCAAAGAATTCTCTGAAATATTACGACAGCTAGAGATACCTACTACATTCAACAGCAATTTTTTAACGAATTATATTTTTCGCATTATCATAACTAGGGCAGATATTATACTAAAGAATCGATTCGGACCTTCCCATAAAATTTTCTGAGACCGAATTTTTCTATATTTTTTTGTAATATGTCTGTTAATAGTTAATATTATAAATATATCATTTTATCGTTCTATACATTACTGTATTTATGTTTATCAGTAAAATTTAAACTAGTTAACCTATTGAGGTCTTAATAATTTGTGTTGGTTCTCTATGTGAGTTGTAGATTGTTTTGGTAAATGTATTATAGTTCTTACTCTAATTTTAGCCCTGAAGATGATGTACAAATACATCGAAACGTTGGTCTAGGAAGGAGTTTATTTTCTTTTATATGACCTAACCATCAATAACAAAACATATAATATATATATATACGGTACTGTTTTCTTGACCACAAAATAACTAACAAACACTTTTTCTTCTTGTTGGAGTTTGGTCAGGGTTAATATACGCAATCACTTTTTTGCCAACGTTTCGTCTTTATTTTAAGACATCCTCAGGGCTATAAACCAACAAAAAAAAAACAATAAACAATGGACATTTGCCATTTCTACTTTAGAAATATCATAACAAATTCAAAAAACTTATTCAAGGCTAGCTTCTGTTACCTTACAACATAACCGTTATCTGTCATTACATGTGCTGCTACCAAGCGACATATTATTGAAACACTGTTTTTTATAATACAATCATATATATATAAGTATTTTTCTAATCTGTTCTGTATATATATATATATATATATATATTATATATATAAATATATATATATATGATCAAACCACAATAAGAAATGGGAAAACAAGACTAAGTGGTTTGATCATTGATTGTTGTTTCACGTGTTTATGTGAAATCTTTTTATATATATATATATATATATATATGTGTGTGTGTGTGTGTGTGTGTAATCAGACTCAGGCTTTTGTAAGATTATCATTAGCAGTGTTTACGTGTGTAATTGATATTATACGACTTAAGAATGAAAAACAGAATTCTGGATAAGATTAATACGAGGTAATTAGCGCAGTGGTTTAAAACAATTTTTTGTTTCTTTTTTCATAGATGCTTGCAGATTAAAGCTGGCAATAGATATATACATTCTTTTTCGTGACGCCTCAGGTAAAATCATTAGATGAAACAGCTATCTAGTATAGCCCCCCTCCCCCTCCTCTCCCCCCCCCCCTAGTCCTTTCACTTTACAGGCTCAATTAGCGCCTTTAAAGAAGTAATATATTTTAACAGGGAAAAATACAACTATAAAACTAACTTGTATTGTGGGGCCCCCAGAATGGGGCCCAAAGGAAAGGTTTACTTGTCTTTGATATATTGGGCTTTTGTCTCTAACTCACTCACTCACACTCTCCTCTCTCTCTCTCTCTCTCTGTCTCTTTCTGTATGTCTATCTCTAGACGGGGGGGGGGGGGGGGGGGGCTAGAAGGCCCAATGTCCCGAGGGAGAAGGTGATTGTGCGGCAAGAGATCTATCAGCCTTCTGCTGGGGTCACTATCTAAGAAGAAAAGATCTTGCAGAGGTATATATATATATATATATATATATATATTAGGAATAACGTCTAGTTTCTCATAGAAAAACACGATCTTACTGGTTGTGGTTTTCAACAAAAGACAAATGTCTTTTACAATGGTCTGTCTGACTAGCTGTAAACCCCCCCCCCCCCCCTTCAACAACGCACTCACACACAGTTCAAGTCATAACTTAACTCTCACCCTCTATGGCTTTGTTCTATTATAATTACTGTTATTTCAACTTAGACTACAACACACACTCACACACACACACACACATATATACCCCTTTTCAATGATCAAACCACAATAAGAAATGAGAAAACAAGACTAAGATCTTTCAACCGTAACAAATGGTCTTCGTCAGAGTCAAAAAACCAACTATTATATACATATATATATACAATTGGGTGAAATAACAATCAACGTCCAAACCACAATGATTTATTTTCATTTATTTTTTATTGTATTCTGACCTAATTTAAAAATATTTTTTACCGTTGTTAGATGTTGCAGAGTTTTACCATGTTGTTAAGCGCCGTAAGCTATTATAGAGAAGTGTATAGCATTCATTAACAGTGCAATCTGTTAAAGTGTGGTATTTACTCATGTTAGGAAAAGTATCAAGTTTCCACACACAAAAAAGTTTATTCGCCCCTATGTTCCCAAAGCTTTTAAATGCATATATAATTTTTTCTAGATGTAACCTGAAGAAGAACGTCAAAGGTTCGAAACGTGTTGTTTAGTTTTTTGTAATAAATTTTTTTGTGTGGAGACTTAATACTTTTCCTAACAGATATAGTATTGCTGTGTAGTTTAGTTGAGAATTGAAGGTGTTGTAATTTTAGTATTGTTGACTATAGATGCGTTTGACGTACACGTTGTGCAGAGTAGTTGAGAGTTGAAGGTGTTATAGTTTTAGTGTTGTTGACTATAGTTGCGTTTGACATATAAGTTGTGTAGAGTAGTTGAGAGTTGAAGGTGTTATAGTTTTAGTGTTGTTGACTATCGTTTCGTTTTACGTACTTGTGTTGTGCTGGCAGGCCAGTCTTGGTTCTAAACAAGGTGTGAGCCAGCCAGTGTTTGCTCCTAATGGGGCAGTGGGAGTAGTTGAGAGTTGAAGGTGTTATAGTTTTAGTGTTGTTGACTATCGTTTCGTTTTACGTACTTGTGTTGTGCTGGCAGGCCAGTTTTGGTTCTAAACAAGGTGTGAGCCAGCCAGTGTTTGCTCCTAATGGGGCAGTGGGAGTAGCTGAGAGTTGAAGGTGTTATAGTTTTAGTGTTGTTGACTATAGTTGCGTTTGACGTACTCGTGTTGTGCTGGCAGGCCAGTTTTGGTTCTAAACAAGGTGTGAGCCAGCCAGTGTTTGCTCCTAATTGGGCAGTGGGAGAGCTGAGAGTTGAAGGTGTTATAGTTTTAGTGTTGTTGACTATCGTTTCGTTTGACGTACTTGTGTTGTGCTGGCAGGCCAGTTTTGGTTCTAAACAAGGTGTGAGCCAGCCAGTGTTTGCTCCTAATGGGGCAGTGGGCGGTGGGTGAGGGTGTGGGGAGGTGTGAGCAAGTTAATATTTGTTCTAGAAAGCGTTAACTAACTAGTTTTAGTTGCTCCCCCTCTTGTGCGTTCAGATAGAAGGGATGCACACTGTATGTCTAATGGGGACGAGTAGTGAAGTAAGTGAAGGTGTGTGAGTGAAACAGTTAGTGAGTAGATATGTGTCTCCCTCATTAGTGCTTAGTCACTGGAGCCTTGGCCCAAACAAGTTGAGCCAGCCAGTGCTTTGCTCCTAATTGGGCAGTGGGAGAGCTGAGAGTTGAAGGTGTTATAGTTTTAGCCTTGTTGACTATCGTCGTTTACGTACTTGTGTTGTCTGGCAGCCAGTTTGTCTAAACAAGGTGTGAGCCAGCCAGTGTTTGCTCCTAATTGGGCAGTGGGAGAGCTGAGAGTTGAAGGTGTTATAGTTTTAGTGTTGTTGACTATCGTTTCGTTTGACGTACTTGTGTTGTGCTGGCAGGCCAGTTTTGGTTCTAAACAAGGTGTGAGCCAGCCAGTGTTTGCTCCTAATTGGGCAGTGGGAGTAGCTGAGAGTTGAAGGTGTTATAGTTTTAGTGTTGTTGACTATCGTTTCGTTTGACGTACTTGTGTTGTGCTGGCAGGCCAGTTTTGGTTCTAAACAAGGTGTGAGCCAGCCAGTGTTTGCTCCTAATTGGGCAGTGGGAGTAGCTGAGAGTTGAAGGTGTTATAGTTTTAGTGTTGTTGACTATCGTTTCGTTTTACGTACTTGTGTTGTGCTGGCCGGCCAGTTTTGGTTCTAAACAAGGTGTGAGCCAGCCAGTGTTTGCTCCTAATGGGGCAGTGGGAGTAGCTGAGAGTTGAAGGTGTTATAGTTTTAGTGTTGTTGACTATAGTTGCGTTTGACGTACTCGTGTTGTGCTGGCAGGCCAGTTTTGGTTCTAAACAAGGTGTGAGCCAGCCAGTGTTTGCTCCTAATGGGGCAGTGGGAGTAGCTGAGAGTTGAAGGTGTTATAGTTTTAGTGTTGTTGACTATCGTTTCGTTTGACGTACTTGTGTTGTGCTGGCAGGCCAGTTTTGGTTCTAAACAAGGTGTGAGCCAGCCAGTGTTTGCTCCTAATGGGGCAGTGGGCGGTGGGTGAGGGTGGGGGGGTGGGGGTGGAAGCAAGTAATATTTTATCTAGAAAGCGAACTAATCTAGTTTTAGTTGCTCCCCCTCTTGTGCGTCAGATAGAAGGGATGAACTGATGTTAGATGGGGACGATAGTGAAGTAAGGAAGGCTGTGTGAGTGAAACAGAGTGAGAGATATGTGTCTCCCTCATTAGTGCTTAGTCACTGACCTGCCCAAACATCCCCCCCCCCCCCCACACGCTCTCCTTCAGTCTTCCCAGAGTGGTTTCAAAAACGACTGCGCTCTCCTGCCCTCTGTGCTAGGCCTTATATACATTGCACTCTACCAATCAGCCTCTATACACAACAACCTTCTCATAGCAGCCAAAACTCAACACATCTATAACAACTCAACAATATATTGAAAGAATATAGAACGCAAATATACCTGCATATTATCTCACTTCGTCAGAGTCAAATCCTAACATAGAATCTGTAGGGATTTGACTCTGACGAAGACCGCTTGTTACGGTTGAAATATCTTAGTCTTGTTTTCCCATTTCTTATTGTGGTTTGATCATATATATATATATATATATATATATATATAATATCCAACCACAATATGAAATTTCCCAACAAATGATCGTCTGTCTTTCTCTCTCTCACTCTCTCTTTCTCTCTCACTCTCTCCCACAGACAGACAGACACACACACACTCCTTCTCTGTCTATGTTTGGTATGTGTTTAAATACTTCGTCTGTCTTTCTCTCTCTCACTCACTCTTTCTCTCTCTCACAGACACACACACACGCACACACACTCTCTCTTTCTCTGTCTATGTTTCGTATGTTTTTAAATACTTCGTCTGTCTTTCTCTCTCTCACTCTCTCTTTCTCTCACACTCTCTCTCACAGACAGACAGACACACACACACTCCTTCTCTGTCTATGTTTGGTATGTGTTTAAATACTTCGTCTGTCTTTCTCTCTCTCACTCTCTCTTTCTCTCTCACTCTCTCTCACAGACAGACAGACACACACACACTCCTTCTCTGTCTATGTTTGGTATGTGTTTAAATACTTCGTCTGTCTTTCTCTCTCTCACTCTCTCTTTCTCTCTCTCACAGACACACACACACACACACTCCTTCTCTGTCTATGTTTCGTATGTGTTTAAATACTTCGTCTGTCTTTCTCTCTCTCACTCTCTCTTTCTCTCTCACTCTCTCCCACAGACAGACACACACACACTCCTTCTCTGTCTATGTTTGGTATGTGTTTAAATACTTCGTCTGTCTTTCTCTCTCTCACTCTCTCTTTCTCTCTCTCACAGACACACACACACACACACAACACACACACTCTTTCTCTGTCTATGTTTCGTATGTGTTTAAATACATCGTCTGTCTTTCTCTCTCTCTCTTTCTCTCTCTCTCTCTCTCTCTCTCTCTCTCTCTCTCTCTCTCTCTCTCTCTCTCTCTCCTCCCCAACACACACACACACACACACACACTCTTTCTCTGTCTATGTTTCGTATGTATTTAAAAACATCGTCTTTCTTTCTCTCTCTCACTCTCTCTCCCTCCTTCCGTTTCCTATATGTCTAATTACACACACACACACACACACACACACACACACACACACACACACACACACACATGTATATACAAAAATACGCAAAAAATAACTAAATTACCAAAACACTTCTAGTGATTCCCTCCGCAATGAAAACCATGAAATCATTAACTCTAAAACGCGTCTTAGATTCTTATCAACACTTTACCACTGCTGATAGCTTTCAATTCGTTACCATAAACTTCTTAAGCGCTATATTGTTTTTTCCTTCTTTTGCACTGAAGAAGTCAAGTGAAACACTGCTATAACCAACAGAAGCATGTTTAAAGACCAAACAACCTAACAGGTTTCTTTTTTTGTTTTTATAAGCAATGTAAAAAACTGGGATATTTACATATATGCAAATGTATTTAAATAGGGATAACCCGAGAGAAGGTAATAATAATTATAATAATAGTGCCTTTATTTTCTGAAGAGTTAGTTACTTGATAGCTTGTCTTTAAGCTTGTGAAGGCAGTAAGAGTATATTCGTATTTGTTTTGAAATTTCTCTAGACATGTGTCTCGGCTTGAAAAAAATTTTTTTTTGTTTGACTACGCTCTGGTGGGTGTTTATAGTATTAAAAGTGTAACTGCAATGGTAGGTCACGTCAAACAGATGAACACATACTGTTTGACTGCGTTGAGTTGAACTCGGAATGGAGCAGGATGGAGAGACAAGTGTTGACTGACTGCCGGAGGTGCGTGGCCCCCCACAGTTTGCAGCTTTGTTGGACCAGAGCCTAGTCGGTACCTTCAAAGAAATGGCGGATAAATATTTCAATTTACTGAATTAAATTATAATAACCTGTATTATGTTTGTCAATAGTCGTGATTACTCTGCTATCATTATTGTTATTTTTATCATTGTTAAATAAACAGATTTCACATAAGCACGTGAAAGAACAATCAATGATCAAACCACAATAAGAAATGGGAAAACAAGACTAAGATCTTTCAACCGTAACAAGCGGTCTTCGTCAGAGTCAAAAACCCAACTGAAATACTAGATGCAGAGAACATCTGGTGAGGAGTTGAGAAGAGTGGGAGGGAAGAGTGGTATTTTAAAAGGGTGAAAGCACAGGAAAGGACTAATGTCCTGAAAGGGATGTTTGGGGAAACAAAGGAGTACAGTAAGAAAAAGTAAAAAACTATCCGCTAGCTGTCAACCCTCTTTGAAGAGGCTATTGCCCTCGTGACGAAAAGTATCAAGTTTGAAGAGACCGTTACTAATGTTTATAATATTTGATCTATTAAATTTAATTAGAGACGATTCAATAATATTTCTTAACAACATTGATTTTTAACAACATCCCTTTCTGGACATTAGTCCTTTCCTGCGCTTTCACCCTTTTAAAATACCACTCTTCCCTCCCACTCTTCTCAACTCCTCACCAGATGTTTCTCTGCATCTAGTATTTCAGTTGGGTTTTTGACTCTGACGAAGACCGCTTGTTACGGTTGAAAGATCTTAGTCTTGTTTTCCCATTTCTTATTGTGGTTTGATCATTTATCATTGTTAAATTGTTTATATCTAAGCTGTATTACCTTAATATAATAAGAAATATTGTGAAACATTAAACATTTTAATGCATGTAATGCCTTCTGGTGGATCACGTTGTTACTAATCACAAAACAGAAATTTAACAGGACCAGCAGGAAATGTTAAACGTTTTACTGGTCGATAATAGAGGATGAACGTATTAACTCTTTAATTTTATTTTTTACATAACAATTTTTGTTTATATATTTCATTATTTGTTACGTATAAGTTATTTAATTACATAGGACTAATTATTATCAATTATATACTAGACCAAGGTTTGAATTGTAAACGTTTTATTCAAAGAAATGTTTTCTTCATTATCTGAAGTCTAAAAACATCTAAAAGATGTTCTAAAGAAGCACAAGTTTTGAATAATATTATTTACAATTTTGATTATTTACTTGTTTTAGCCAGCTAGATATTTAGAAGAGTACAAAATGGCGGCTAAAGAGAGCTGTATAGTGTGTGGAGGGAGGGATGTGCCCTAAGGGCGCCAGACGGAGCCATATCCGGCCCTGCTGACCATACCGGACCTTTGCCAGCCCTACGCCACGTCAAGCCAGTCCTGCTAACCACACAAAACAAACCACTCCTAGCATACGCAGTAATTATCTCAATTAATCGGTAATTGGTAATTGCCAAATCACATATTTAATAACATGACTTGACAAATTATTTTAATATCAGTTATTTAATTACATGACACAACAAAACAATTACACTAAATAAATTTACACTTATACGACTAATTTATAATTACTAATTATAAGTAATTACTTACACAATTTAATCATGTTTTAAATATGCTCATCATTTTAATTAATGAACACAATTACAATTTTCGTCACTAATAATAATTAATAATTACTTGCGCCATCTAATATGGCCTTAAATGAGCTTTCGTTTTAATTAATTAATAAAAACGAAATGTGTGTCACTAATTATAATAATTTATTATTGCAGTCAGACTTTAAATATCATTTTAAATTATTAATCTAAATAATATTCGCACGGCTGTTTACTAATTATTGTGATTACTTATTTTCGAGCATTTAGCGTTCATCTTCAGGTTCTTTTAAGTTACTATATATATATTGTAGATGTAACCTAAGAATGAAGGCTTAGTGTTTGAAACACGTTAATGTTAGATAAAATCTTTTGTGTGGAGACTTACTGTTTCTTGCATAGCTCGTGAGTTTCTTGTGTTTGTGAAAATATTATCGTCTTCATCACGTTCAACATTAGAAAGCTCGTTATCTTAGCTTTTATTATATATAGCTTTTGCTAATATTAATAACGAACGTAATTTTATAATAACATATTTTCTATTAGAATCTTATATACAAAATGTTGCTGTTAAACATACTTATGACAGGAAGGTAAATCATTAAAAACACGTAATAAACAAGATCGATTGACACATAATTAGAGGCGAACAAAGCAGCACCTTATTCTTGCATATAATCGAAGATAATGAGAATCAGGATTAAAATTAGACAGAAGCTAAATTGATTACGTATGGAAAATAGGTGTTGTTAAGAAATATCATCAAGTTTTCTTATTTATATTAAATTGAATAGATCAGCTATTATAACATTAGTATAATTACGGTTGTTCAGTTAGACCAGTGTTTCCCAAACTTTTTCGAGTGACCGCCCCCTTGGGTCCATAAACCTATAACTCAACACCCTTAAATAATAATCAGATTCTAAATACTAAAAACTAAATAACCAAATGAGTAAAATTTTAATAATTAAATTAAAAAAATTACTAATCGAATATTTATTTAGAATCCCATAGATGGATTGTTTCATAGCATATTAATGCAAAATAATTAATACACAATAAAAGAAACTTAGGTGAGAATATACTTTTAACATAAAAATGAATTATCAAAACAAAATAATTTTAAGAAACTTGTTTTCTAGAAGTTTACATGTCTTTTTTTTTACTTAAATTTAGAAATTATATTGCATGAACAATTTCAATTTATGGAAATGGAATGCCCGCTCTTTTTTGCATTACCGCCCCCCCCCCTGCCCCCCCCCCCCCCCGATATCAAATCACCGCCCCCAGGGGGGCGGTACCGCCCGCTTTGGGAAACACTGAGACCCACAATAGACGAGAGCAATGGATTTCCTTATCAGCCACGTGACCGCTACCACCAACGATTCTTTCCGCGCACTGCAGTACGCGTTGTAATTAGCAGTTCCAGGTCACGGACCTACTACTGCTGAATTTTTGTACTGCTGTGTTTATGAAGTCAGTAAGTAAATGTCTGTACTCTTTTATTCGGTATTCATTATAAATTATTTCATGGTCGTTTGGTCTTCTTGGGACGTGAAATGTTGTCAGTCTAGGGTTTGGCTTTCTATTTCAATAACTGCCTCTATGATGGATATGGTTGGGGTGTTCTTCAGGATAGGCCATGAACAAGGGGGTTTGGATGGGGTGGGATTTTCGTGTCTTCATTGGCCATCAGTCTATTGATTCTAACCTGAGGTCTCTTTGAATATCCACATTTCTAGCATACCAATGTGCCACAGCCAAAAGCTGTCCACATTTATTTTGAACTACCTGTATCAGGGTTCATTGTCATTGTTTTCCCTTATTTGCTTTGCCAGTCCATTTTTCCTTTCAAATAACAATCAATGTTCAAAGCACAATATAAAATGGGAAAACAAGACTAAGATCTTTCAACCGTAACAAGCGGTCGGTTGAAAGATGCTACCATACATTTTTTCTTTTATAGTTTACATATATTTATGTTATCATACATTCTTTCTCATTACAATATTGGTATATTAAATGTTACCATGCTTCTTTGCACATCCTAATATTTCTATGTTAAATGTAATCATACCATCTTTCTTATACATCAATGTGGCTACTTTCATTTTATAATGCATTTCTTCATTATAATTTTGGTATATTCATATTTTGTATACCATACTTTTTTCACTCTAATATTCCTATAATCCAATGTTACAATAGATTCTTTCTCATATACCAATATTGGTATATTCATTTTTCCATATTCTAATAGCAATATTGGTATATAACTATTACCAAACATGCTTTCTCTTCTAACATTGTATTTTTCTCTGTTATAATACCAGGTTTCCCATCGCTATATAGGTATATTCCTGATTTTGTATTTAAATTCCACTATGTCGACTGTATCCATTGGAATAATATATGCAAATGAATCCATAACCATAAAGATGAAGACCGATTTACATTTCAATAATGATACTCATTCGACATAATCACCTCAACTGAGTCATGATAATCAATCATTTCTCATGACTAACGCCTTCATTTCGTCATTTAAAACCGATTAGTCATCATTTATTTAATACATGTAAAGATTAATTAAGTCTATTTTAAAGCTGACTTAATTAATTCAAATGAATTTGCATTCTTTAGTATTAATAATACTAATTATAAAAGAAAATCCTGATTTATATTAATTAGCGTGATAATCGGATTTATTTTTTTTTACGCGGGATTATACTGATAGAGTTGGCACACCTGTTGCTCCACCAGTGACCGCTTTGTCTTTACTCAACTGAATACTTGGCTCATTACTTGAGCAATCTGTTATAGTCTGGTGTTTACTCATATAGGAGAATTCCAAAAAAATACGTCACCGAAAAAAAAACTTTAATATGAAAATTAACAACGCGTTTCGAACACTTAGTGTCCTTCTTCAGGTTTAAATCTGCACTCTTGAGATGAGAAAAAGTTTAATATGAAAATTAACAACGCGTTTCGAACACTTAGTGTCCTTCTTCAGGTTTAAATCTACACTCTTGAGATAAGAAACTTTAATATGAAAATAATCAACGCATTTCGAAGTGTCCTTCTTCAGGTTTACATCTCCACTATTAAGATGAGAAAAAGTTTAATATCAAAAACTAAAAACCCGTTTCGAACACTTAGTATCCTTCTTCAGGTTTACATCTGAACTCTTGAGATAAGAAAGTTTAATATGAAAATAATCAACGCATTTCGAACACTTAGTGGTGTTCATCAATTTAAATCTGAACCCTTGAGATCTAAACTGAAGAAGAACACTATGTGTTTGAAAAGCGAATGTTAGTTTTTAATATTAAGCTTTTCTGTTTTTTTCTGCGTAGACGTATTTTTTTTAAATCACCCAATATGAATATTTAGTACTTCATAGGTCATGTCTGAATACCTTACTTCATTCTGGGTATTCTTATTGTCTTTTTTCCTGCTTCTTTAGTCCAAACAGGCTCGTATTTTTTCCTATGATATGACCTAACTTATAAAGCAGTGATGGCGAATTTATGACACGCATGTCAGTATTGACAAGTGACCTATATTTATTTCCTATGATATGACCTAACTTATAAAGCAGTGATGGCGAACCTTATGACACGCGTCTCAGTTTTGACACGTGACTTATATTTTTTCCTATGATATACGCGTGTCAGTATTGACATGTGACCTATATTTTTCCATGATATGACCTAACTTATAAAGCATGATGGCGAATTTATGACACGCGTGTCAGTATTGGCACCTGACCTATATTTATTTCCTATGATATGACCTAACTTATAAAGCAGTGATGGCGAACCTTATGACACGCGTCTCAGTTTTGACACGTGACTTATATTTTTTCCTATGATATACGCGTGTCAGTATTGACATGTGACCTATATTTTTTCCATGATATGACCTAACTTATAAAGCAGTGATGGCGAATTTATGACACGCGTGTCAGTATTGACACGTGACCTATATTTATTTCCTATGATATGACCTAACTTATAAAGCAGTGATGGCGAACCTTATGACACGCGTTTCAGTTTTGACACGTGACTTATATGTTTTCCTATGATATACGCGTGTCAGTATTGTTATGTGACCTATATTTTTTCCTATGATATGACCTAACTTATAAAGCAGTGATGGCGAATTTATGACACGCATGTCAGTATTGACATATGACCTATATTTTTTCCTATGATATGACCTAACTTAAAGCAGTGATGGCGAACCTTATGACACGTGTGTCAGTTTTGAGACGCGACCTAATTTAAGTGACATGCATCTTCAACGATAAAGAAATTCAGCTATTTGTCTTCCATAATAGTAAGAGTTAGTAATTAATAATAATAATATTCATTACATAAATAATAATTAATAATTTAATTTTGTTTCCAGCCATGCTTGTAATCGTAAATAATATTGCGTAATAAGTATACATATTAAAAACATTTAAATATATTGCTTTAATATAAAAATGCCAAATTCTAAAAGCATGCTAATTTCTAAATCCTAAAATGCTAAATTTTGTTTTTTTTTATTTTAAATGACATTAAACAAATAATTGTCTTAAAAAATATAAATAATTATATTTTTTTTTTTAGTTTTTACTTTTGCGATGTGTGACACGCCACGAAAATTATTTCTGGATTTTTCAAGATTTTTGACACGCCGAACTCAAAAGGTTTACTATCACTGAAATGAAGTTCATATATGATGTCTTTGTCATGCCTAAAAACAGAGCGAATTCCGGTACTCTTCTTGAAGGTCCAAAGGTAATCAATCACTTTACATATTATGACATATTATTATTATTATTATTATTTAATTATATAATTTATCTCTATGCTAATTACAGTGGTACCTCAGTTTTCGACCTCCTCACTATTCGAACAATTCGGTTTTCGACGAAAAAATTCGAGCTGAAAATGCTTCCGAATTCGAACAGATTTCTAACACTCGGGCTAGGAACCGAAAATAGCCGAGTGGAGCCGAAACGTACGCAGCATCACCCTGTATGCCATCACACCTCTGTTCAAAAGGGATGTAAATTATACAAAATGGTTTATATTACTTCTTTTTTATGTTATTCTATATTATGTACACATTTAGGTCTTTAATGTTGTTTAGATACACGTTTTCTTAATTTTTTTAGTATTTTTCTCTGGGAAAAACTGATTAAAATACTTACCATTGTTTCTTATGGGAAAAAATGTTTCAGTTCTCGGAACAAATCGGTTTTCGATCAACAAACTCGAACGAATTATGGTCGACAACCGAGGTACCACTGTATATATTGTTTTGAATTACACAAAACACAGAAAAAAGATAAAATTCACATTTGCTAAATTTAATATTTCGAACTGTTGTTCTTCGTCATCAGGAGAAGACTAGAAGAGATGACAAAGTGAGAGTATGGTGATACCATAATATCAGGTATCACTGTATATTATGAAATAATATCTTCATATATCTTTAGCTATATTGCAACACATAAGAGATTCACACCAATGATTCTACAGGAAATAGATTTGGAGGAAAATCAGAACAGAATTCAAAATTTTGATAATTTATGACGATGTTCCAGAAGATGACATGACTAATAGAATAAATTTAAATTTCTTTTTAAAAATAAATATTAAATAAAAATATCTAAATCTACGTAATGTACTTGAAGCCCTCCTCCGAGAATAAGCACTAGCACGTATTTTATACCTAAGAATAAAGTAAGACAGTGTCTTATTTTCGGAAAAAGAAGGTACAATTTCAACAAAACGTTTAGTGCTACTACCAAAAACATTGTTATTTTTTTTAAAGATTCAATTTTTTTTAAAAAACAATTTTTTTTGTTTCCAGACATCCCCTTGTTTATGGATAAAGATTTCAATACAAAAATAAGTTTTTTGGTCCCAAACACCCCCCTCCCCCTAAATATTTCAAACAAAAGTAAGACAATTTGATAAAAACAAAGTCTCTTAAGTTTTATCCCTTTGATGTTTTAATTTAAATTTCTGTATATAAATCATTATTAAACAAAATCTACTTATTGCATTTGAAATCCTCCCCCGAAAATAAACCCTACACGTATTTTTGACCTAAAAAGAAAGTACAACAGAGCCTTACTTTTGGAAAACGACGGTAGATACAGTTATTAAATTTGTTATTGTTTAGATGCAAAAGTATGTTCAGAAAAGTAAGTTTATTGTTTTGTAATTCTATTGTAAATTGAATAGACGGAACAAACCTGTTTTGGAGGGTATCAAAAAATGAAATACCAACATGTTTCACCATCTGGTTAGATATACGCAATGAAGTGAGTGTTGTGTTTTAGACACTTGAAGAAGGTGCCGGCGAATGGGTGTGGCGGCTAGGAAAGGGGATTCATTTAAGACTGTTTTATGGCATGCCAAAACCAAAGTGGTCAGCAGAAAGCACTGTACCAGAGAGGTTATGTTCTTAGCTAACGGTTATAAACCTTTTAAAACTCTTTCCCATTGTTAAGCCTCTTCCGGTTTTTGCCAAGTCATATTCCTTTCATGTATATATATATATATATATATAAAAAGATTTCACATAAACACGTAAAATAACAATCAATGATCAAACCACAATAAGAAATGGGAAAACAAGACTAAGATCTTTCAACCGTAACAAGCGGTCTTCGTCAGAGTCAAAAACCCAAGTGAACAGTGTTCAGTTGGGTTTTTGACTCTGACGAAGACCGCTTGTTACGGTTGAAAGATCTTAGTCTTGTTTTCCCATTTCTTATTGTGGTTTGATCATATATATATATATATATATATATATATATATATAAGATTAATTTACCACAATGAAAACAATTTTTTAAAAACAATGCTCTAAGACCTTTGTTTCTTTTTAAAACAATTTTTAAAAAATTGTTTTCATTGTGGTAAATTAATCCACCTATTATATCAAGTGTTATTTTGATTATTATTCATATATATATATATATATATATATATATATATATATATATATAAGTAGAGAGAGAGAGAGAGAGAGAGAGAGAGAGAGAGAGAGAGAGAGAGGTGAGAGAGAGAGAAAAGGTGAGAGTGAGCGAGAGTGAAAGAGGTGAGAGAGGGAGGGTGGGAGGGGGAGAGAGAAAGAGAGAAAGGTGGGAGGGAGAGAGAGAGAGAGAGAGTGAAAGAGGTGAGAGAGGGAGGGAGGGAGGAGGGAAAGATAGAGTGAAAGAGGTGAGAGAGGGAGAGAGAGTGGAAGTGGTGAGAGAGGGAGGGAGGAAGAGAAAAAGGTGAGAGAGAGAGAGAGAGAGTGAAAGAGGTGAGAGAGAGAGGGAGGGAGGGAGAGAGAGAGAAAGAAAGAGAAACAAAAGTAGATAAAGGATTGAGGGGAGAGGGGATGTAAGAACGTCTAAATGCATAAATGACAAGTGTTTTTTATTACGTCTTCTTTACTTGGAGAATTCTCCTACGATATAAATATATTATCTATAGTTTATACAGAAATAGGCTTTTTTTGCAGTTATTTTTAATAACAGGAAGGTTCCCGACCTCTGCAAGGTATATACTAAGACTGTGTGATAAATGGATTCATAGCATTGATTGTGGGGGGGGGGGGGGGGGGATGTGTTCTCGGTTGTTTGGTCCAACAGATTGCCTTCCTCTATCCATCCTGCTTTATCAACAAGTCCAGTTTCTGTTCAACAGAGCGTATAGTATCTTTAAATAGTCGCCGCTAGAGTGTTGGTTTGATCTTCTCAAGCGTTACGCATTCTAATTGACAACTTGGCACTTGCTTATCCTCTACTCTCAAGCCTTGTATCCCGTGAGGCCTAAACTCTACTACATTGCACTTAAATACTATCATCAGCGTCAATACCATATATATAGTGATGGATCGAGTGAGAGAATGAGAGGGAGATTGACTGAGGAACAGAGATAAACGAGAGGGATGGGGAGAGGGAACAGAGGAGAGAGAGACTGACATAGGGAGGGATAGTATATATATATAGTGGGGAGAGAGAATACAGGAGAGAAAAAAGAGTGCAGGAGAGATAGAGTGGGAGGAAGGGATATAGAAGGGTATATATATATATATATATATATATAGAGAGAGAGAGAGAGAGAGAGAGAGAGAGAGGAAGGGATATAGAAGGGTACAGAGAGAGAGAGAGAGGGAGGGAGGGAGGGAAGGAGGGAGAGAGAGAGAGAGAGAGGAAGGGACATAGAAGGGTAGAGAGAGACAGAGGGAGGAGGGATATAGAAGGGTAGAGAGAGAGAGGGATAGAGAGAGAACATATAGAAGGGTAGAGAGAGAGAGGGATAGAGAGGGAGGAGGGATATAGAAGGGTAGAGAGAGAGAGGGATAGAGAGAGAACATATAGAAGGGTAGAGAGAGAGAGGGATAGAGAGGGAGGAGGGATATAGAAGGGTAGAGAGAGAGAGATAGAGAGGGAGGGAGAGATATAAGAGGATAGAGAGAGAGAGAGAGAGAGAGAAGAGGTATATAGAACGGTATAGAGAAAGAGAGAGAGGTAGGGAGAGAGGAAGAGATACAGAAGGATAGCGAGAGAGAGAGAAAGGAAAGGGAAGGAGGTAGATATATTTTTATATATAATATATATATATATATATTATAGTGCGCTTGGTATCCCTCTCTTATTTCTCCTGAAGACGGTTCAACCGAAAATTAGAGACTGTTAGTGTGTGCTTTTAATTTCTCTACGCTTCTTTATGTACATTGAACTGTATTTGTCCATTTCGGATCGTATTTTCACCAAAAAACTGTATATATACATATATATTTCGTTACTATGGTAACCAATGGAAGAGTAGAGTTTGTAAGTTTGTAGGACCATGAGTGCGGTTCATATTCCTTGCCCCAGACAACTCATAGAATATATATATATATATATATATATATATATATATAATACTTTTAAAAACTGGATGTCTGTTTCCACTTTGTTCAATTTCATCTTATATTTTTCCAAATTACGAAATTTTTGTCTTTAATTCCGAGTTCAACATAAAAATTAAATCATAATATTTTTTTAATGTATTATTAGACATGTTTCGGTTATACATCCATCATCTTCAGCAAAAAAACTTTAATTTTTTTTAAAAACAATTGAAACTACACTTAACAAATTAATCACTTACGAAATTGAACAAAGTGGAAACAGACATCCAGTTTTTAAAACCATGCATTGAAGAAGGACCGTTCCCAACTTTTACAAATATATATATATACAATTAAAAGAAACGGTCCAGCGGACTTTTTTAAATAAAATAAATTCAAAACGAAGGAAACACACAGAAAGACACAGTCATAACTCTGCCTGCCATCCTGCAGGACTCTTCGCTCTTCACACCTCTTGATGACGACGATGGTCGAAATATCGATGTGAATTATGTCTTTCTGTTACTTGTGTCTTTCTGTGTGTTTCCTTCGTTTTGAATTTATTATATATATATATAAATAGATAGATAGAGAGAGAGAGAGAGAGAGAGAGAGAGAGAGAGAGAGAGAGAGATGAGTGATAGAGTGAGAGCGTGATAGATAGGGAGGGAGAAGAAGATATAAAAGAGAGAGAGAGAGATGAAACGAGAGAGTGATATAAAAATAAAAAGGAGAGTGGAGAGGCGAGACAGTGAGATAAAGAAGAGAGAGAGAGAGAAGAGAGAGAGAGAGAGAGAGAGAGAGAAATAAAGAATATGATACGGCAAGCAGGAAGGTAAGGACTATACCGAAAAAATCTCTTATAGCGAGTGACATGTGATATACAAGCATTGAAACACGACAATAGCATTAACGCCAGAGCCCACAACAGACAACCGCTGACGTTCACTTCCACTTAAATCTGTCTGCCCACTCCACTCATAAATTGCACATGTTTTCACATGAATACAAATAACACACTGGGATGCCTACAGCATCACTACTGCATTGTAACATATATTTCTATCCACATATATATATATATAATGTTTTGTTATTGAGGGCTAGGTCATATAACAAATATACAAAATAACAAAACATACAATGGAATAAAAGAGGTCAACAACAATTTATTGAGATTATATATATATATATATACAATAGATTCAATAATATATCGACCATTTGATAGAATAGGTGTGTTATCTAATCGGGATTCGGTCAAATTTTCTAGGTTCAAAAATCAAACTCTCATTGCCGACGTTACGGTTTTATTTTAAAACCTTTTTTCATAGGCAAAAGTAAGCATTTTTTTAAACTAAAAAAATGAATTTTACATTATTTAAAGGAATAACAATCTTAACCGGACAGAACCTTCGACTAGACTGTATTTGAAGTCTAGTCGAAGGTTTTGTCCGGTTAAGATTGTTATTCCTTTAAATAATGTAAATTCATATTCTTAGTTTAAAAAAATTCTTACTTCTGCGTATGAAAAAGGTTTTAAAATAAAACCAAAACGTCGGCAATGAGAGTTTGATTTTTGAACCTAGAAAATTTGACCGAATCCCGATTAGATAACACACCTATATATATATATATAAAGATTTCACATAAACACGTGAAATAACAATCAATGATCAAACCACAATAAGAAATGGGAAAACAAGACCAAGATCTTTCAACCGTAACAAGCGATCTTCGTCAGAGTCAAAAACCCAACTGAAACACTAGATGCAGAAATATCTTGGTGAGGGGTTGAGAATAGTGAATCTAAGAGTAATTGATCTTAGTCTTGTTTTTCCATTTCCTATTGTATGTATATGGATGTTTAAACTGTTCAAAATAATTTTTTTTTTTTTTTTTTAATAGTTCGTTCATTTTCAAATAGTCCTATCTTTGCCTTTGAAAAAGATTTTGAATAAAATCGAAATATCGGCATGAGAATTTCATTGAAAATGGAAAGAAACTCACCGTATCCCGATTTACCTTTGTTAGTTATATATTTGTCGCACGGTTGAGAATTTATTATTTGATATATATATATATATATATATATATATATATATATATATATACTCAAGATTGTATTTAATTTTTCATAGTGTACTTCTTTTGTTTGTGTTTTTTTAAAAAAATGTACGTATTAAAATTCTTGTTTTCCTCTGTTTGTAGGCCTTTGAAAAAAGATTTTAAATAAAATCGAAACGTCGGCAATGAGAGTATGAATTGAAAATGGAAGAAACTGACCGCATCCCGATCAATCATTTTTTAGTTGTATATCTGTCACACAGTCGAGAAGTTATTAGTGTTTATATATATATATATATATATATATATATTGTTAAAAGACCTTTGTACTGTGGCATGAATAAATTTCATTCAAGTTGAAAGATGTAATTTGAAAGATGGACAATGAAATTTATTCATGCCATAGTACAAAGGTCGTTTAACAAAACATGTATAAAAGAAGGATTGCTCTCCAAATTTACAGATTAATATATATATATATATATATATATATATATATATATATATACCAAAGTTCAAACCACAATATAAAATGGAAAAAAAAAGACCAAGATCTTTCAACCACAACAAGCGGTCTTCGTCAGAGTCAAAAACCCAACTGACCATCAGTTGAATTCTTGACACTGACAAAGACCTCTTGTTACGGTTGAAAGATCTTAGTCTTTTCTTTCATTTCTTATTACTTCTTAAAAATAATGGTATAAAACGTTCCGAACGAACTAAATAAACTAAATTTCTCAGTGGATCATTTATTTACCACTATTAATATAGCTCATAACTCTATGTATAATTTAATTTAAATGTAACATAACAATGATATTGTCAGGGAATTTTATCAATACTAGTAAAAAAGCGACACTTTTTGTATGAACTAAACTATCCCAAGGTGAGTTAGGAGAAACTTACCTTGTACTATAAGAGTATGACCTTTTATGGTCATTGACCTTCACTCATTGATTCTTACCTGAAACAAACATTAGTGTTAGTTATTCATATACAGTTTGTTATTGTTTAACCTAAAACAAACAGTGTTAATTATGCATATATCAAGTTTTGTTATTGTTTCATTTGAAATAAATATTAACGTTGGTTATTCACATATAGATTGTATATATATAATATATTTACATATAACTGATTCAATAATATATCGACAGTTTGATAGAATAGGTGTGTTATCTAATCGGGATTCGGTCAAATCAGGGTAGGGCTAATTTTGGAGGGATATTTTGTTTTCGGGAAAAGACAGTATGTGAGACCGAACCTCCAATCTACAGTACTAACAAAAAATGAAAAGCATGGAAGTAATTTACACATGAACAACAGACAGTACAGACAGTACATACTGTACAGACAGTACAGACTGTACACACTATACAGACAGTACAGACAGTACATACTGTACAGACCGTACATACTGTACAGACAGTACATACTGTACAGATAGTACATACTGTACAGACAGTACATACTGTACAGACAGTACAGACTGTACACACTGTACAGACAGTACATACTGTACAGACAGTACATACTGTACAGACAGTACATACTGTACAGACAGTACATACTGTACAGACAGTACATACTGTACAGACAGTACATACTGTACAGACAGTACAGAGTGTACACACAGCTGGCAATAGTCCGATGATAAGGCAAGCAAGCGCTATGGCGGTGCCTAGGGCAAGGCCGGCATACTGTAAGACTGTACAGGCAATACATACTGTACATACAGTACATACTGTACAGACAGTATAGAGTGTACACACAGCTGGCAATAGTCCGATGATAAGGCAAGCAAGCGTGATGGCGGTGCCTAGGGCAAGGCCGGCATATAGGCAAAAGAGTTAACGGGGGCTAGACAATGAGTGCCACTCCGGCAAGCACGCTAACCACCACCTCCAGCTGACTTCCGCCTCCTCTAATCACCTCATCTTTCCCTCTGTCTACTCTTCAATCACTCCTGCGTCTTTAATTCTCTTCTAAAAGCAAAGACCTCACCCTCCTCTCCCATTATTTCTATATGCTTTTATAAAGGTGCCTAGTTGCTGGTATATTGCTTTAGTTATTTTATATATATATGTCAATGATCAAACCACAATAAGAAATGGGAAAACAAGACTAAGATCTTTCAACCGTAACAAGCGGTCTTCGTCAGAGTCAAAAACCCAGCTTGTTGCGGTTGAAAGGTCTTTGTCTTGTTTTTCCATTTCTTATTGTGGTTTGATCATTGATTGTTATTTCACGTCCTTATGTGAAATCTTCATATATATATATATATATATATATATATATATCAGCTCAAAAACGAAGAAAAGCAACACACAGAGAAAGAGACACACTTACAAACTAAAATTTTCGGATGATCCGTCTTCAGGAGAAAATTTGAGTTTGTAAGTGTGTCTCTTTCTCTGTGTGTTGCCTTTCTTCGTTTTTGAACTGATTTCCGTCAAGTTTAGATCGTTTTTTTTTCGAATTTTGAGTGATATATATATATATATATATATATAATATAATATATATATAAAGATTTCACATAAACACGTGAAATAACAATCAATGATCAAACCACAATATTAAATGGGAAAACAAGACTAAAATCTTTCAACCGTAAGAAGCGGTCTTCATCATAGTCAAAAACCCAACTCTGATGAAGGGTTTTTGACTCTGACGAAGACCACTTGTTACGGTTGAAAGATCTTAGTATTTTCTTCTATTTCTTTATTACTTCTTAAAAATGTCTTATCTTTGACTTTTGATCATTGATTGTACATATATATAACATATATAAGGTGGTTACATCATCTATGTTATCGTATGGCCATTGTCATTTACTTGATATTTAAAAATCTGCTACGTTTTTTTTTAAATATTTTAAAAAGGATCATAATTGAAACAATGTTTGATACTTCTAATTGAATTAAACTGATAAAGCATAAAGCAGGCAGAGTAAAAGAGTGAGAGAGAGAGAGAGAGAGAGAGAGAGAGAGAGAGAGAGAGTAAAAGCGTGGAACCACTAATTTGCTGTTGTTTTTTTTTTATATTTAATGTTTTTTAATTACAATATAACGGTAGTAGGGTTTCCTCTGTTAATTGGACACACACTTCCGTAGTCAGTTTGCATATACATACAAGATTTAGTAACGGTGGAAAGATTTTGTGGCATCTGTCCCAACCCCTACCTACCTTAACCGAAGATCAACCAATCTTCATTAATTTAAAGTGTATATCAAATTTAAAAAAAAATAGATATACTTTAATTGAAATCTTAACGTTATAATTAATTTAAATTGATTATTTTTTAAATTAATATTATTAGTTGACCGGTTTCAAACCAGTTAATCAGTGTATACTTGTATATTCACTATACAAGCTCCAGGATTTCATCAAATAGTAAAAACTGCCTTTTTACCAACATGAAGATGCTATTTCTGTATAATCATCAGAATTAAAAGCAATTTAATTAATTCAATAATCAATTTAATTTATTTAATTAGTCATTAATAAATATTACTGGCTAAACAAAACCAAGTTAATTGGGTAATTATTTCTATTATATGCAAAGTCAATTACCCGAGATGACAGTAAACATTGCTAGGTAATTAGTTTTAATTACATCCCGACTCATTACTTTCAACGATTTAGGATTATTTCTCTACTATTATTATTGTTTTTTTTTTCGTTTGTTGCATTTTTAATGTCAATGAATTAGATTCCAAACAATAAATACGTCTTCAGAGTATTATAACTATTTTATAATTTAAAATCATAAATCGACTAATTGAAAACATTTCTATTTATTTTTGGAAAAAAAAAACATTCATTCATTCCTGAGGTAGTAGAGATAGTGATTGCTTCACTTATCAATATATAAGCTTATTTTTGTATATCACACCACTGATGCAAATAATCTCTTTAGTGTAATTACAGAAGTAATAATATTTCTGAAAAGTCGAATACGAAATAATCTCCTACAAGAGGACATGGCGTTTGTTCAAATAGCTAGTGGATTTCTTACATCGTTTACTTGACCTCTTTCTACGTTGAATATTTAAGTCAAATTTTCAAAATTAAAACAAGAAAATACTGAAAAATTTCTCTGAAAAACATCATAAACATCGAAGAAAAAATGATTTGTAATCTCAAAGATAATACCAAAATTTCAAAACTAGAGTTAGCAGTTTAGGAGAGAAAAATGTTTCCTAAAAACCGGTTTTTGGCAAAAAAAAGTGACTTTCCCGTCATGCACAATTCTTCCCAAACAATAGGGATCTTCTACACTATGGGGCCATTGTGACATTTTTGTGTAAAATATCAACTTAATCCATCAAAGATTCTGGACCGTAGCGTAGCGTCCAACAAGCAATGCTAACACACTCACCCACCCACGCATCCACCCACCCATACACACATACATAATCGAAAAAACTTCATAAACGACTTTTGGGACCTCCAAACATTTAATTCCCTCAAAATCTCGAGGTTGAATTTTTTCACGACCACTATACTTTACTTACAGTAAAGTAATAAAGTTACCCACCCATACACACATACATAATCGAAAAAACTTCATAAACGACTTTTGGGATCCCAAAACATATAATTATGTCAAAATCTCGAGATCGAATTTTTTCACGACCACTATACTTTACTTACAGTAAAGTAATAAAGTTACCCATACACACATACATAATCGAAAAAACTTCATAAACGACTTTTAGGACCTCCAAACATTTAATTCCCTCAAAATCTCGAGGTTGAATTTTTTCACGACCACTATACTTTACTTACAGTAAAGTAATAAAGTTACCCACCCATACACACATATATAATCGAAAAAACTTCATAAAACGACTTTTGGGATCCCAAAACATATAATTATGTCAAAATCTCGAGATCGAATTTTTTTACGATCACTATACTTTACTTACAGTAAAGTATAAAAAGGGTAATATTAACAAATCTAGTAAGTATAGCATACTGTCATTAGTTTAAGTTGTTTTGGTAATTTTGAGGGCTACCTGGCCCTTCCAACGTGTACTAAAATAGCGCTGTCATCCTTTTCATTACAGTTCAGTTGGGTTTTTGACTCTGACGAAGACCGCTTGTTACAGTTGAAAGATCTTAGTCTTATTTTCCCATTTCTTATTGTGGTTTGATCATTGATTGTTATTTCACGTGTTTATGTGAAATCTTTTTACCTTTTCATCACGTATAAGCGACACATGTAATGTTTTAACAATCTTAGTATTTGTAGTTTAGTTGAAAAAAAAAATATCTCGAATTCAATGAAATGTAGTAGAAATGACCATTTTCTTTGATAAAATTTCGCTAAAAAAACTTTACAATTAATCCTCCTATGACTATGTCATTATAATGCGTCGAACACAAGCTCGTGTTCACAAGCTTTCAGAATCTGATAAATTCTACGTAAAAAAACTATGTTACGGAAATGTGCGTTTGAAGAGCATACTGAGTGATTATAATAATAAATAAATTTTGTTTCTGACTATACGTATTACTAACTAACAAATTATTTTACCTGACCATGTTTATTATTACTGTTTAAACCGATCTCCCTAGCGGGTGATAACGTAGGCCGTTTACCAGCTTTTTTTTTTTTTTATCGGTGATTCTACAGATTCTATATAGGGAGTCCTAAATTTTGCGTAACTCAAGTGCATTTCGAGTAGCAATCTTTAACAAGTAACTGACATCGTACAGGCTCGGAACCGACACTCTCCGAGGGATGACGTATTCAAGATTTATTCTCCTCACGCGTGAATAAATCGAGGACCAGGTGGGGATCGAACCCCGGACCTACCAACCCAGAAGCGAGTAAGTTAACCAATGAACTAACCTGGCCCCTATGCCCCTATTTCACAATGTTAGTTCCTTGAAGAACTTACTGATTGTTAGCCGATGATAATACTATACTTATTGAACGTATTATTAACTGATATTAAATTAATCGATCATGTTAGTTGAATATCATACTGAGTGATATATAAGTATTAATTAGTGAAATGTCATTGAGAGTATTATTTTGATTGACTCTGTTATGACCTTGAAAAACATACTGATTGACCATGTTAAGCGATTATATTTCATATTTATCGAACGTACTATTATTGACATTGTTAGTCGTAGCTGATACTGATTGAGCGTATTAAGATACTATATTTCATACTGATTGACCATAAACATATTATATTTCATACTGATTGATCATAAACCTATTAATTTGATACTGATTGACCATGTTACTAAATAATAAATTTAGATGAGTAACCATGTTAGATTCTTGAAGATCATACTGAGTGATCATATTAATTTATGAGTAATACTGATTGAAAGTGTTATTTAGTGTTATTAGCAATGCTAGTCAGTCGAAGATGATACGATTATATGTCATACTGATTGACGGTGCCAAGCGGTAACAGTCACGGCCTTGTTTGCTCAGCGCTCCCATTTTGCCGCCGTCCCTATTGAGACAAACCAATACTAGTCAATCGAGGATGATACGGTTATAAGCCATACTGATTGACGGCGCTAAGCTGTGACAGGCAAGGCGACGACCTTGTTTCCCCAGCTCCCCGTTATGCCGCCGTCCCTATTGAGACAAGCCAATGCTAGTCAATCGAAGATGATACGATTATAAGCCATACTGATTGACGGCGCTAAGGAGTGCAGTCAAGGTGATGGCGTTGTTTACTCAGCACTCCCGTTTTGCCGCCGTCCCTAGAGAGACAAGCCAATGCTAGTCAATCGAGGATGATACGATTATAAGCCGTACTGATTGACGGCACTAAGCTGTGACAGGCAAGGCGACGACCTTGTTTCCCCAGCTCCCCGTTATGCCGCCGTCCCTATTGAGACAAGCCAATGCTAGTCAATCGAAGATGATACGATTATAAGCCATACTGATTGACGGCGCTAAGCTGTGACAGGCAAGGCGACGACCTTGTTTCCCCAGCTCCCCGTTATGCCGCCGTCCCTATTGAGACAAACCAATACTAGTCAATCGAGGATGATACGGTTATAAGCCATACTGATTGACGGCGCTAAGCTGTGACAGGCAAGGCGACGGCCTTGTTTCCCCAGCTCCCCGTTATGCCGCCGTCCCTATTGAGACAAGCCAATGCTAGTCAATCGAGGATGATACGATTATAAGCCATACTGATTGACGGCACTAAGCTGTGACAGGCAAGGCGATGGCCTTGTTTCCCCAGCTCCCCGTTATGCCGCCGTCCCTATTGAGACAAGCCAATGCTAGTCAATCGAGGATGATACGGTTATATGCCATACTGATTGACGGCACTAAGCTGTGACAGGCAAGGCGATGGCCTTGTTTCCCCAGCTCCCCGTTATGCCGCCGTCCCTATTGACACAAGCCAATGCTAGTCAATCGAGGATGATACGATTATATGCCATACTGATTGACGGCACTAAGCTGTGACAGGCAAGGCGATGGCCTTGTTTCCTCCAGCTCCCCGTTATGCCGCCGTCGCTATTGAGACAAGCCAATGCTAGTTAGTTGGCTCAACACCAAACACGAGTCCCACACATCTGGCAACCTTTCGACAAGTCAACGCCTTTCTACCTGCTTTGGGTCACACCACACCACCCTACACTCACCTAGATGAAATATTCAATTCAAAACAACTTCACAGTATACTACTTCACTTTGACACCAACAACACTCCCTAGTATTGTACATACTAATTCATCCTTCTTCATAGCTACTTTTAAATCATGCTGATGTTTTATTCGAGTAATTATTTAATATTGAAGAAACATAATATTTTTTTTCAACTATCCTATAGGTGCTATATCATTGGCTACAAAGTATGGCTCATTTGTTATTTGGTACCCATTTTAGGTATCAAAGTTCTACAATACCAGGCGTTTTATTTTGTGGAATGTTCACATCATTTGCTACCTTTTTTATACCAATTTCAATTTTTGGATTGGTCCCATTACAGGAGTTATATTGGAAGTATGAATAATTCTAAATCCTTTAGTAAAAATGAACAATTCCAGTAACACTAAAAAGATTAACTACTCTAGAATGAAGTAATAATGAACCATTCTAGTATCCCCTAAAAAATAATCATTCTAGAACCTTTAGTAAAAATTAATAATTCCAGTAACACTAAAAAGATGAACTATTCTAGAATGAAGTAATAATGAACCATTCTAGTATCCCCTAAAAAGATAATCATTCTAGAACCTTTAGTAAAAATTAATAATTCCAGTAACACTAGAAAGATGAACTATTCTAGAATGAAGTAATAATGAACCATTCTAGTATCCCCTAAAAAATAATCATTCTAGAACCTTTAGTAAAAATAATGAATCTCAGAATCCTTAAAAATAAATTAATCAGTATAGAATCTTTAAATTGTTTCGTTATTCTAGAACCTTTAGTCAAAATGATGAATCTCAGAATCCTTAAAAACAAATGTTCAATCTAGAATCTTTAAAATGTTTCGTTATTCTAGAACCTTTAGTAAAAATGATGAATCTCAGAATCCTTAAAAATAAATTAATCAGTCTAGAATCTTTAAAAAGTTTAATAATTTTAGAACCTTTATTAAAATTGATGAATCTCAGAATCCTTAAAAACAAATGAAGCAATCTAGAACCTTTAAGAAGTTTCGTTACTCTAGAACTTTTAGTCAGAGTGTGCAATCCGAAGAAACTGATATTACTCCATGAAGAGTTTGGTCTTTGAAATACATAAGCTTTTAAGGAAACCTCCAAGTGAATAAGTCGAGGGCCAGAATTGGTATTAAATCTCGAACCTACCAGTTCAGAACCAAGCACATAGGCAAATGATCCATCCTAGCAGAATAAGCATAAAATAATGGATTATGTTATGAAAAAATCAAGAGCCAGAATTGGTATTGAATTTCAGACCTAAACAGTTCAGAGGCGAGCATACAAGCCACTAAGCTACCCTGGCTCCCTAAACATAAAATAAAGTTTTATGAAATGAAAAAATCAAGGGCCAGAATTGGTATTGAACCCCGAACCTACCATTTCAGAGGCGAACATGTCAGCAACTAAGCCACCCTAGCCAGCTAAACATAAAATAAAGTTTTATGTTATGAATAAATCGAGAGCCAGAACTGGTATTGAACCCCGAACCTACTAGTTCAGAGGCGAACATGTAAGCCACTGAGCTACCCTGGCTCCCTAAACATAATAAAAACTTTTATGTTATGAAAAAACCAAGAGCCAGAATTTGCATTAAGTTTCAGATCTAAACAGTTCAGAGGCGAACATGTAAGCCACTGAGCTACCCTGGCTCCCTAAACATAATAAAAACTTTTATGTTATGAAAAAACCAAGAGCCAGAATTTGCATTAAGTTTCAGATCTAAACAGTTCAGAGGCGAGCATACAAGCCACTAAGCTACCCTAGCCCCCTAAACATAAAATAAAGTTTTATGAAATGAAAAAATCAAGGGCCAGAATTGGTATTGACTTCCAAACCTACCAGTTCAGAGGCGAACATGTAAGCCACTGAGCTACCCTGGCTCCCTTAACATAATAAAAAGTTTTATGTTATGAATAAATCGAGAGCCAGAACTGGTATTGAACCCCGAATCTACCAGTTCAGAGGCGAACATGTAAGCAACTAAGCGATCCTAGCTGGCTAAACATAAAATAAAGTTTTATGTTATGAATAAATCGAGAGCCAGAACTGGTATTGAACCCCGAACCTACTAGTTCAGAGGCGAACATGTAAGCCACTGAGCTACCCTGGCTCCCTAAACATACTAAAAAGTTTTATGTTATGAATAAATAGAGGGCCAGAATTGGTATTGACTTCCAAACCTACCAGTTCAGAGGCGAACATGTAAGCCACTGAGCTACCCTGGCTCCCTAAACATAAAATAAAGTTTTATGTTATGAATAAATCGAGGGCCAGATTGGTATAAAATCTCGAACCTACCAGTTCAGAAGCGAGCATACAACCCACTGAGTTACCCTGGCTCCCTAAACATAAAATAAAGTTTTATGTTATGAATAAATCGAGGGCCAGATTGGTATAAAATCTCGAACCTACCAGTTCAGAGGCGAGCATACAAGCCACTGAGCTACCCTAGCCCCCTAAACATAAGCCAATGGTACTCAAGCATGCTAATAGCAATACAAGAATGTAGGCTAGTTTCACAAGTATAAAAGAAACTAGGCACAAAACTAGTTAACAGCCAGCGTGCCATGCGACAGTTAAACGAGAAACGCAGAAAGTGTGCAGCAGGAAAACTTTTTTTTTCGCCTGATATACATACTGGCTGCTACTGTAAAAGTGAATGTTTTATAGACGCCCTCCATTTGATGCACTGTTAAACAGTATAAACAGACTAGCGGAAGCGATTATAAGAAACACCTGTAGAGGAATATGCATTAAGCACGGGGGGCGTGGGAGGATGGGTGCTTCGTGACACTAATAGACCCCTACACTCATAGGGAGAACAACTGGGGCCTCCAAGCACCAGTGCTTCTCAGAAGGCATGCTAAATAGAGTGGTAAACTGCTAACAAAACTTCCGTCGCTCTAGATACATTTCAACGAAAGGGATTTTCTTCCACCGCTCCCGCCCCAACGATTCCTCCTTGTCTATATATCTCAGTTAGGGTTCATACAAAAACCGACATTTCAATAAGCCCTAGAATGGATTTTGATCTAAAAATAAAGTAAGACAGTGTCTTATGTTCGGGAAAAGACGTTATTAGTGATTATGATATGATATCATAATCACAGTACATACAAAATAATGTTAAGGTTAGTTTGCAGTTGCAGTCCCACAAGAGAACACACTAGGGTTTATAACAGTGTTTCCCAAAGTGGGCGGTACCGCCCCCCTGGGAGCGCTAATGCAAAAAGGAGTTGAGATTCTATTTCCATAAATTGAAAATGTTCATGCAATATAATTTCTAAATTTAAGTGAAAACACCACATGTAAACTTCTAGGAAAAGGTTTCTTAAACTTATTTGTTTTGATAATTCATTTTTATGTTAACAGTATATTCTCACCTAAGTTTCTTTTATTGTGTATTAATTCTTTTGCATAAATACGAGTATGCTATGAAACAATACATCTATTGGATTACAAATAAATATTCGATTAGTCATTATATTAATTTAATTATTAAAGTGTTACTCATTTCGTTATTTAGTCTAAGATTCTGATTATTATTGAGGAGTGTTGAGTATAGGTTGACGGACCCAAGGGGGCGGTCACTCGAAAAAGTTTGGGAAACACTGGTTTATACAAAAACCCACATTTTAGAAAACCGAAATTTTAGAAAACCGACATTTTAGAAACCGACATTTCAATAAGCCCTAGCACGGATTTTGACCTAAAAATAAAGTAAGACAGTGTCTTATGTTCGGCAAAAGACGGTATTAGTGATAATGATATGATATCATAATCACAGTATATACAAAATAATGTAAGGTTAGTTTGCAGTTGCAGTCCCACAAGAGAGCACACAAAATATACAAAAACCGACATTTCAGAAAACCAGTTTTCAATAGTAATTTTTCCAGAAAACCGGTTTTAACCGGTTTCAAATTTCATAGAAAAAAAATTTTTCTGTAATACCTCGAATATTCTGTAATTTGAACAAAAAATAATAACGGAAAATTTAGAGTAATTAAAAACAGTTTTTGATTGAAATTATTTACTGTTCAATTTTATTCATAGCAAAATTTTTTTATGCAATTTAGTAGAACAAAAAAATAATAGTTACCCAGGATTAACAATAATTTTAAAAACAATTATTCGTTGTTTATGCGTAATTTCAATATTTTTATAATAGTGAAACGAGTTATTCAGCAAAGGGTACGAATCAATAAAATAATTTTTTCATAAAATAAAATTAAATAAAAACATTAACATTAAAAAAATAAAAACACAAAACATAAAACGTAAAAAAACATAAAACATCAAATGAAAAACGTAGTTTTTACGTAGTGTTCTTCTTCAGGCATTAACTAAAAAGTACAATGTCATCAGAGAGTTATCTATAGTACAAAGTAAATATAATATAAAATAAAAATACAATACAATAAAATAAGTAAGAGATTACGAACCTAAGGATGCCTGTGGTACAACTGACTGGGAATAGGATGGACGTGGGTGAGGGTATGGAGTGTACATCTGTTTCATATGAAACCACTCACCTTAGCTTCGTACTCTCTTCCTTATTTTATTTTATTTTTATTTTGTATTATATTTACTTTGTACAATAGATGACAATCTGATGACATTGTATTTTTTTAGTTAATGCCTGAAGAAGAATACAGTGGTACCCCGGTTTACGGCGACCCTGGAATACGGTTTTTTCGGAATACGATGTGGCTTACGATGTTTTTTTTGTCCTCTGTTTACGACACTCTCCCCGTCTTACGATCTCCCTCTTTCTCGCCGCGTGGTGACCAATTCTAAAAATAGAACTGAGATGGTGGCTGGCAGGCATGCCGCACTACTGTATGCTCATACGTCAGTAATGCATCACTGCAGTACTGTACTGCAGTAGGTACAGTATTGTATGTACTGTAGTAGACTGTAGTCCTATTCAGTACAGTACAGTACTGTAGTATCATAATTTTTTTATGCATGCAGTACGTGTACGCTGCTGTACTGTACATTACATGTTACACTAATCATACATTACACATTTTTGATACGTACAGTAGGTACAGTACTGTATGTACTGTAGTAGACTGTAGTCCTATTCAGTACAGTACTATACTGTAGTACAGTACTGTACAGTACTGTAATATACTGTACAATACTGTACTATGTACTACAGGTACTGTACTGTATTTTTATTCAATGTTTTTGAAACATTTTTATAGTATGTACATGTATGTGAAATTCTAAGGTGTTTAACTGCGGTTTACAAGTTACTATGCCCCGCTATGCGACGATTTCGCTTTACGATCCCAACTCCGGAACGGATTAATGTCGTAAACGCGTTGTTTATAAGATTAAATTTTTATATGTGGAGACCATTAACTTTTTACCCTACAATGAGTAAATACCACATAATAACTGATTGCACTAAGTTAGAATTTATGGTATTTATTAAATCCACATGTATGAATAATTTTCAAAAAAAAAAGTTTGTCAATCTTTAGAGATTTTTTATTGTATTTTTACTGTGATTTCTTCTATATAAATCTCATATTTCGATTATCGCTTTGTTTGAATATTTCCCCCATTATACCCTCGTCACTTGGATTGCGTGTCTCAAATGATATCCATTACAGGAGGGTTATAATACGTACAATCAATATCTTTACTGAATCATTCCAGAGAGGTTATGTCGCTTTGATATTTTTATTTTTCATTCTGAGGTAAAATGGATAAACCAACAAAAGTCTCCACACAAATGAAGTTTTATTCAACACGTTTCCATTCTCAAGGATGTTATTTACAAAGGTAGTTTCACAACTTACTTAAAACTAATTTAATTTTAAACTGGCAAGAAAGGTCGATGAAGACAGGAACATGTTGGTGTACACGAATAAAATTTTTGAAGAACTGATGTATCTTGTCCCGAACTTATGGAAGTCAGAGGTCAGAAAATTTGAAAAATTAATTTGAAAATGTGTTAAAATGGAAATAGGCATAGGTTTTAAAAGAACTTGTATCACTGAAGGCTTGCTCCCCAAATTTATATACAAATCCTCAAATGTATATATATATATATATATATATATATATAAATATATACCAGGATTTCTCAATAAACACGTAAAATATATTAAATATATATCATTAAAATTATACAGATTCAGAGCAAGGGTTCTCGAGGATTTTTTATTGACCGAAATCCTCGAGAACCCTTGCTCTGAATCTGGATAAATCAGTGGTCGAGAAGCTAAATCAGTATTAAAATTATATATATATAATATATATATATATATATATATATATATATATATATATCATTATTGTACTCTTTTATTCTTATCTTTATCGTGCTTTTCTTTATTTCTAATTATACCTTCCCTATTAATTCTTACTTTCATTCAACTCTCTTATTTTAATACATTTTCTTGTCCTTTAATAATATTTTATCCTTCATTTACTTTAATATTCTTAATCTATTTATTACCTATTAGTCCAGTTATACTGTTGACCTTTCAACTCTTTTATTCTAACCGCTTGTTTCTTGTTCATTATTGACCTTTGACATTCTCTTTATATTAACCTGTACTAATCCCTTTTAATCTATTAATAGCAATGACTAAGCATGAGTCATCGATTTTAATGTAACATTTTAATTTTAACTTGGCCAATTCCTTTTCCAGTTCAACCCTGTTAGCAGGAGGTTAGTTCGTAGGATCGAATCTCTTAGTCTAAAGATCGTGAATGCCGAGACTGCGGTTAATTTTAATGATACCTGTTTAAAAGAGGACTGCTGCCTATTTATACCAATATATATATATAAACTAGAATTTAAAAAGAACATATAGAAAGGAAATCACTGAACTCACTACTATATTTCCATGTCCTCGTCTTCAGGAAAAGAAGTGAATCGCTCCAAAGGCTGATAACGACTATATTATATATATATATATTATATATATATATATATATAATATATATATATATATATATACGGTTCAATATATATATGTACATATATACTTCGACGTTTTTTATCTCGACCCATACATCCAACACTATTTTTTTTTTTATCGAGGTTTGGTCCACAGCGTCAAACAATTCTCAAAACAACCTCTTAAGTGATCGTTTAAGCATAACTTGAGTGAGCTAAACTTCAGTATATTGAAGACAGTTATGGGCCTCCCTTAACATCTTCATTTAATCCAATCGATTAAATTTACTTATTCAAAGCAATATACGCCTCCCTCTCTCTCTCTCCCTCTCCCCTCTCTTTCTCCCCCTCCCCCCTCACTCCCACCCCTCTCTCTCCTCCCCCTCTCTCACTCTCTCCCCCCTCTCACTCCCTCTCTCTCCCTCTCTCTCACCCTCTCTCTCTCTTTCTCTCTCTCACCCCCTCTCTCCTACCTTCTCTCTCTCTCCCCCTCTCTCCTACCTTCTCTCTCTCCCTCTCTCTCCTCCTCACTTCCCCCCTCTCTCTCTCCTCTCTCCCTCCTTCTCTCTCTCTCCCTCTCTCTCCTCCTCACTTCCCCCCCTCTCTCTCTCTCTCTCCTCCTCACTTCCCCCCCTCTCTCTCTCTCTCTCCTCCTCACTTCCCCCCCCCTCTCTCTCTCTCTCTCTCTCCTCCTCTCCCCCCTCCTCTCTCTCTCTCTCTCACTCTCTCTCTCTCCTCTCCCCCCCTTTCCTCTCACTCTCTCCTTCCCTCACTCTCTCCTCTCCCTCACTCTCTTCTCCTCCCTCTCCCCTCTCTCTCACTCTCTCCCTCCCTCTCCCTCACCTCTCTCTCCCTCTCCCTCCTCCCTCTCCCTCTCCCCTCTCTCTCTCCCTCTCCCCTCTCTCTCTCCTCCTCTCTCTCTCTCTCCTCTCCCTCTCTCCTCCCTCCTCTCCCCCTCTCTCTCTCTTCTCCCCTCTCACCCCCCTTCTCTCCTCTCCCTCCCTCCCTCCTCCCCTCTCTCCCTCCCCCCTCTCTCTCTCCCTCCCCTCTCTCTCTCCCTCTCCTCTCTCTCCTCCCTCCCTCCCTCCCTCCCTCCTCTCTCTCTTCCCTCCCTCTCCCTCTCTCTCTCCTCTCCCTCTCTCCCTCCCTCTCTCCCCTCTCTCTCTCTTCTCCCTCTCACCCCCTTCTCTCTCTCCCTCCCTCTCTCTCTCCCTCCCCCTCTCTCTCTCCCTCCCTCTCTCTCTCTCCCCCCTCTCCCTCTCTCCCTCCCTCTCTCTCTCCCCCCTCTCTCCTCCTCTCTCCATCCCCCTCTCCCTCCCTCTCTCTCTCCCTCCCTCTATCTCTCCCTCCCTCTCCCTCCCTCTTTCTCTCCCTCTCTCTTCCCCCCTTCTCTCTCTCTCCCTCTCTCCCCCATCTTCTTCTCCTAGAGAGATTGTATAGTAACTTATTTAGCATTACTGCTGAGACTTGAAATGCCTTGTTTTATAAGTAATACATGGACTAAAGGCTATGAATATTTAACAACATCGCAAACCAACCAACCCTTGTCTTCTCTGTCTTCAGACATTAACTTAAAGCTTTTCACCATCGCTGTGAACATCACAGTGGGGGAGGGGAGGCGGGTGTGGGATGTGTTGGGGGGGGTTTAATCTACAATCCTCTTTCAAAGCTAATTAACATTTGGTGTTGTGTTCTCCCAGATATTCCCAAAGGCGGTTATATTAATATATAACACATATCAAGTCTTTTCACTTTAAAGGTTGCGGAATATTAAATCCAAAAAAAAAAAAATGTTAAACCGTTATAATATTATACAATCTGGACTTGATGATGACTTGATTAAATAAGATAAGGCGATACATTAGAAATGATAAGCATATTAGATATATATATATATATATATAGTAAGTCCATGAGCTTAATACGAAGACCGTGTTTATTATGAACATGAATAAAAAAAAAATTAAAGGTAATTGAATTATGAATTCTAAGTAATCTTCAAAATGAATCAGTATTTTATGATTAGTGATCAAACCACAATAAGAAAATGGGAAAACAAGACTAAGATCTTTCAACCGTAACAAGCGGTCTTCGTCAGAGTCAAAAACCCAACTGGGTATATACCATATTGACGAAAAAACCAACTGGGTTTTGACTCTGACGAAGACCGCTTGTTACGGTTGAAAGATTTTAGTCTTGTTTTCCCATTTCATATTGTGGATTGATCATTGATTGTTATTTCACGTGTTTACGTGAAATCTTTTTCTTTATGATTAGTGTATTGAAAATTAGTGGAGGTCAGGGTAGCTTAGTGGCTTGCATACTCGTCTCTAGAATTATAAACGTCGTACTCTAATACAATTGAGTTAGATAAAATATAGGACTCCCGATGTACAATCAATCTTCATTGTGTGATATCACAAAGGTCCAGACTCCAGAGTAGCTCAATGGTAACGTGCTCGCCTCTGGACTGGTAGGTCGGCGGGTTCAATACCCACTCCAGCCCTCGATTTATACACATGTAAGATGAATAAATTTGAACACGTCAACCCTCGGAGAGAACGTGTAAGCTATAAGGTCCTCTAGTCTGTTCGACATCAAGCACTTGTTAAAGATCCCCTACTCTAAATACATTTGAGTTAGACAAAATTTAGGACTCCCAATAAAGAATTCATTCCTGGTAATACAAAAAGCTAATGTTCCGTCTATGTATGTTCTAGGGTTTGTCGGTTTTTAAAAACCGGTTTTTTTGGAGAAAATTATGAAATTCGAAAACGGGTTTTTTAGTAGAAATTATCGGTTTTCAATGTATGAATAACACATAAAAAAAAATTTGAAAATGACAAATGTAGCCAAATGTACCAGATTGATGAAAAAACTGTTGCAAGCGGTTTGGTTCTTGGAATCATATCGGTCCGATTTAATAATATGGTTATCATAAATATAATATGGTTATAAAATAATATGGTTAATAATATGGTTATTATAAAAATATGAAAATATATTGTTTTTATTTATTCGAACCCTTTGCTGAAAAACTCGATTCACTATTATAAAAATATTTCCATCCTTATATGTGAAAATATGTATAAACAACGAATAATTGTTTTTAAAGTTATTTAATCCTATTCAACTATTATTTCTTTGTTCTACTAAATTGCGTAAAAAAATATTACTATCAATAAAATTGAACAGTAAATAATTTCAGTCAAAAACTGCTTTTAATCACTAAATTTTCTGTTAAAATTATTTGTTCGAATTACAGAATATTCGAGCAAAAAATTTTTTGTTATAAAAATTGGAAACCGGTTAAAACCGGTTTTCTGGAAAAAATTACTATTCGAAAACCGGTTTTCTAAAATGTCGGTTTTTGTATAAACCCTAGTGTGTTTGTTCTCTTGTGGGACTGCAACTGCAAACTAACCTTACATTATTTCGTATATACTGTGATTATGATATCATATCATAATCACTAATACTGTCTTTTCCCGATCATAAGACACTGTCTTACTTAATTTTTAGGTCAAAAATCCGTGCTAGGGCTTATTCTCAGGGGGAGGGCTTCAAGTACATTAAGTAGATTTACATATTTTTGTTAAATATTTATTTTTATACAGAAATTTAAATTTATTCGATTAAAGTCATGTCATCTTCTGGAACATCGTCATAAATTATCAACATTTTGAATTCCGTTCTGATTTTTCTCCAAGTCTATTTCCTGTAGAATCGTTGGTCTGAATCTCTCATGTCTTGCAATATAGCTGTGGCTAAATTAATACTTCATGTCTAAGTAGCCTCCTTGAAACGAACTTTATAGGTAAACAAGGAATTTCTTGGAATATTTTTTTTTAAGAATTCTCTGAAATATTACGACAGCTATAGATACCTACTACATTCAACAGCAATTTTTTTTAACGAATTATATTTTTCACATTATCTTAACTAAGGTCTATTTTCAGGGGAGAGCATATAGTCCAAGACGTCCCGAAAATACGCTAGGACTTATTTTCTAGGGATGTCTTATTTTTGGAGAAAGACGGTATTAATAATCACTAATACTAATAATCACTAATACTAATAATCACTAATACTAATAATCACTAATACTAATAATCACTAATACTAATAATCACTAATAATAATAATCACTAATAATAATAATCACTAATACTAATAATCACTAGTACTCAGCAATAATATGCTAACTATTATCGACATATACCATTTCTACATTAAATTCGTATAGTAAATAGTATAGTTGCTCCAGTAAATACAAAACGAGGTAAATTCATATATCGAGATACTACAGTATACCAAAGTAAATCATCATCACGCTTTATTCAGTAAACTCTAATAATAAAATCTTTTCTTTTATATGATTCCATATAAATTACTATAAAGTCCAGGGGAATTACTCATCATAAATTTATGTTGTTGTTTATGAATTCAGTGCACGATAATATAATGGTAGTAGAGTCAAGGTGATAGAGCATGACAAAAACTAGACAAAGAGACGAGTTATTCAAACAAGCTGTTTAAAGCTTATGATGAAGATGTTTTCGTTGCTGATGATTTGTCAACAAAGAAAGGCCTCTTTAGCATAAGGGATTTAAAACCCCTTTTTACTTCTGGACCTCAAGTAAAGTGAAGCCTGACTTTATCATAAGGTCTTACAAAACAGCATTACTTTAGTCTACCTTAAAACTTAAAGAACGGTCATTTATCTAGACTTATCTTTTAGATTTATTTTCTTAGAAAACCACTATTATGTAAAAGTAAGAACGGTTTTTCTTTTCAGTTTAACTTAAATTATGTAAGTTTGTTTTATTTTTTAGATTGGGCACTTATTTAAGGCAAATGAGTGTATAAGGACACTTGGTGTCACCTATCCAAGAGAAAACAATGACAAAAATTGTTTAACTTATTTATTATATTCAAAGGATTATTATGAGTGAAATATGGCTCATTATTAATTAGGCATCCATTCAAACTATAGATAAGCAACATTATACTGGATATGTAAGCACATGGTGTCACCCATCCAAGTGATAAAAACGCCCAATATTGCTTAACTTATTTGACAATGGGTATTAATATGTTAAAAGAAAGAAACTGCAACTATGATACAAAGTCATTAGGATGTTTCAGCTAACCTCCCACAAGTGTATGGTAAAGACCCGAAGAAGACTGTCCCGAAGAAGGAGAAAGGAAGTTACTCTCGTAGGGAGCCTGAATGATGGTTTGTGTAAATTCTGCAAAGAAGAAGAAGAAACACCGTTGCACCTGCTGGCTGACTGTCAGGCAACTTTTCTGCACAGAGTTAGGTGTTTCAGGACACTCAACAAAACCATAGAAAAAACTATTAACGGTGGACCCAGTAAAAGTGCTGAGCTTCTTCGAGGCGTTGAAGCTAACTGCTGGAGTACTTTAGTACAGATGGGGGAAAATACAACAGTTTCTAAGACGCAGTGCTATGGTCACCCTCAAATAATAATAATAATAAAAAAAAACAGAAACTCAAATTTTCGGGCAATCCATCTTCAAGAGAAATGAGAAAGGGAGACCAAGCATGTTCTAGACGCAATGGCAAGTAACCGACCCGGCAACCACAAGTCTTGCCCCTTGCACCCGATCTTAAAGTAATAGAATTAATAGAAGATATATTATAACAGAAATTAAAATAAGCAGTACTAGTTGAGTAAATATAAAAAAATGAAAGAGAATTGGATAAAAATTAAAAAAGAAAGAAGAAAAAAAATATTTATATAGAAAAAAGGAGATAAGTTTAAAATAAAGTATCGTAAAATATATAAAACATAAAGAAAAAATATATAAATTACTTAAATAAAAAAAATCATAAGAAATAAAAAACAAAATGAATTAATCATAAATAATGATACAGAAAAAAATAATAAATACAAATATAAATATATATATATATCAGTTGGGTATTGTCTCTGACGAAGACCGCTTGTTACGCTTGGAAGATCTTAATCTTTTTTTTTTCATTTTTTATTGTGGTTTGAACATTTATATATATATATGTATATATCATGATTTGTTTTCTTGACCCAATATTTATATGATGTAATTTTTTTTGAGGTTTGAGGTCCAATGATTAAAACTAGTCCTTTTGCCTTTGCAGGCCTATGAAAAAGGTTTTAAATAAAGACCGAAACGTTAGCAATGACAGTTTAATTTGAACCTGAAGAACTGACCGATTCCCGATAAACTTTAGTTTTGTTTCTATTCCACGGTCGATACTTATATATATATATGATCAAACCACAAGTTTGATCCAGTGGGTTTTTGATTGTGACGAAGACCGCTTGTTACGGTTGAAAGATCTTAGTCTTGTTTTCCCATTTTCTTATTGTGGTTTGATCATTCATTGTTGTTTCACGTGTTTATGTGAAATAACAATCAATGATCAAACCACAATAAGAAATGGGAAAACAAGACTAAGATATTTCAACCGTAACAAGCGGTCTTCGTCAGACCTGTTGGGTTTTTGACTCTGACGAAGACCGCTTGTTACGGTTGAAAGATCTTAGTCATATATATATATATATATATATATATATATATATATATATATATATATATATATATATATATATATAGACAACAGTCATGGATGATAGTAGGTTTTTTTTTTTTTTTTTTTTTTTCTAAGGTGTGTATATGATACAGGAAGAGCCAGGAAGACAGCAGGATTGCACCTTACCTGACTTCCATATAGAAGAATGGACTTTATTTCTGTTTCCTTTTACTTTTTAAGAGTCACTTTACTTTTGGTTTGAAGTGTTATTAGGATACTTTGTATGTTTTGTTTCTGAAGGACATAAGTCTTAATTTATATGATGTAGGGTCGTGGAAGCTCGTCTCCGCGTGGTCCACCTCGGGCGTATCTCCAAGGCTTTAGTTTGTCTCTATCTTTGACTAGAGCTTGACGCTCCTGAAATGCGGCGAAAGAGCTTTCACGTAAAAACGGCATCAGTCTGTTTTGATGTTATGATCTGCGATATGGCTGAATAAGCTGGCAGCGCGCTATATTATCAAAACAGTTATATCCAAAGGATAAACACAAATCATGTGTACATTCACGATGTCAGAGAGCGCTAAACATAAATTGTGTTCATTTATATTTTATAATAGTAATAACTAAACAAGGTCGAGTGAACTAAATACAACAAAAGATTGCGTGCCATTTTATCGCAAAATCAAATTATTAATGGTTAAAATAATATTATTGAACCATTCAAACTGTTTTATATATATATAATGAGTTTAAAATAGGTTCGCATAACAAAGAATTAATGAGTGTGCAAAAAAAAAGCGTGGAAATAAACATTACAAACGAATTAATCTAAATGACGAACTTGAACAATGAATGTTTCAAAAGGCTGAAATTAAATTCTATAGGTTTTGGCTTGATGGGAAAACATGGCATAAGCGGAAAGAAGATGGGGCGAACAGATAAAAGAAAAAAAAACCTTGTGAGTTTATTTTAAAAGGCATTGTTTGTTAAAATGAACTACGAGGACCTCTAAATAATAAACCCCCTACGACCTGTTTATTATTAATAAAAGGAAGCCTTGTTCACACTGGTACAAGATAGTCCGCTATCTTTCTGAAAAAAAAGAAGTTAATTTTACCTTTATTTGACCTAGTGACCTGTAATTCTGTGAAACAGCATTACAATCGAGCTTTAGGGCAATTAAAAGTGGTTTAAATATAATTTGAAAACAACCTGTAATGTGAACTGGCACACCATGTTTATAGGTCAATCAATCATAAGTAACACACTTCATATCTATTGACTTGTAGTATATATATTAAACTAAATTAATAGCAATATTAAATAATAATAAATGCATGTGTACAATGACGAAGTTGTTTCAATCAACTAAAGTTACGTCCAAGATATTCGTTATTTTGGATATTTTTGATTAATTATAGTACATTAATAATCCTTTATTTAAACCAGCGTTTCCCAAAGTGGGCGGTGGTTTGATATGGGGGGGCGGTAACGCAAAATATGCGGTTTGGGGGGCGGTAACTAAAAAATAGATGGTTGGTGGCGACAGTGTAGCTAATGTAGCAGCTGGCTGCTACAATACTTACATCGTCGTCACAAACTGTTGGCGGTAACAATCAAAAACCATACAAGTAATAAAAATTAGAAATAAGAATTTCAAAAGATATGCCGCTCTTTTACCTGAGGATTAAGGGGTCAGCCCCGGTCGAAAGTAAAAGAGAGTTTTCGGTCAAAATAAAGGGAATAAAAAGACAAGCTGCTCTTTCACGTATGTCCTATGGATTAAGAGGTCAGCCTTGATCGGAAGTAAATGAGTTTTCGGTCGAGATAAGAAGAGTGAAATGATCGTTACCTATATAAATAGTAGACCGCAATCTGAATTCTGTAGATAGATTGTGGCTGTAGATTGCATGACAGCTAGACTCTAGCTGTCTAGCAGCTAGGGAAACATTTGAAACCTCGGAAGGTAACTAACTTGAGATTTATTTTTTCTTTCTCCAAAAAAGTTAAACCTGAATAGAATAGGTTAGTTCTGATAGGCGTTTTGGCATATCTTTCCATTTTTATGGGGTAGGGGGCGCTGGCAGGCTATTCTAGAAGACAAGGGGGCGCTGGCAGTCTATTCTAGAAGTCAAGGGGCGCCAGCCAGAAAAAGTTTGGGAAACCCTGATTTAAACTATCAAAGTTCAATTTTGGTTGAAAAATGGCACTGCAAGACTAGTGCAAAGAGGATAAATTGAAAGGGACATGATAAGCAATTTCAAATCTAATTCAATTATGCAATTATCAATAATTATGATTAATTATTGTCACAAAACTTTGAATTATTTAAGTAAAAATAATTAGCATAATTAAAATCTGATTGGATTTTGTATTTATCTGTAATTTATAATTATCTATTTAGTCATACAACTTTGGATAAATTAAATAAAAATGATCAGCATAATTAAAAAAACTATTCTGCAAGTAATTATCAATAATTACTAATTATCTATTAGTCATACAAATTTAGATCAATTAAATAAAAATAGTCAGCGTAAAAGCCCCACTTAATTGTGCAAGTAATTCTGAATAAGTAAAGAATTTTATTTGAAATAATTAATTATAAATAATCTGCGTATTTGAAGTAATTGATGGCAATTGTCAATTAGTTACGCACATTTGATTGAGACTAATTTATTTGTCGATGTAGAAACACTTGTTGATTCACGGCATTGATTGGTATTTATATGCTCATATACAATTATTAATGATGATAACTATTCAATGACTGAATGACATGAATGATCAAATCACAATATGAAATGGAAAAAAAAGCCTGAAATATGTGAATTTCACATAAACACGTGAAATAACAATCCATTTTTTTTTGACTCTGACGAAGACCGCTTGTTACGGTTGAAATATCTTAGTCTTGTTTTCCCATATATATATATATATATATATATATATATATATTATAACAGTTTAAAATTGATGATAGCTAGCACACAAAGTAAAGAAACACACTTACAGACTCAAATTTTCGGACAATCCGTCTTTAGGAGAAAAGAGAAAGGGAGACCAAGCACGTTGTAGACGCAACGGCTAGTAACCCGTTTTTCCATTTATTAAGTGAATATATATTTATATATATATATCTACTATTTTTATATATTTATATTTATTATATATATATATATATATATATATATATTTATAAAGTTTACATATATATATATATATATATATATATATATATATATAAAATTCGTTGAAATGGTGACCAATAGGAGAGTAGAGTTTTGTAGGTCCATGCGTGCGGTCTCAGTTACCCGCTGCCTAGCGAAGCCAATGGGTATAAAGGTTGCACAGTCCCTTTGTGAAATAAGATTATTGGCAGAAAACATGAGCCTCACTTTGCAGTGAACTCCTGTACTCTACTCTCCTATTGGTCACCATTTCAACGAATCATATTTTTTTCCCCAGATATCTCATAGAAAACAATATATATATATATATCTTCACTTAATCTTCACTTATCTTCACTTCACGAAATACGATCCAAACTGGACACAATACGAGTACTCTTTTCTCCTGAAGACGGATTACTCGAAAATTTGAGTCTGTAAGTGTGTTTCCTTATTCTGTGTGTTACTCTTCTTGAATTTTGAACTCGTATATATATATATATATATATATAAAATAAGTCAATTTAAGTGTATAGATTTTTGAACAAATGAGGTGAACTCTACGATCGTTATAAACTCCAAAAAGAAGACCATATTCAAAATCAAAATACCGTAGTTTGTTCAACTGAAAAAAAGTTATATAAGATGCATATGTTTCTTTTTATCTAAATGTCTCCAATTTTATTTCTATAACGGACGGACGGACCGACAGACTTTGCATTTTATGCATACAGACAGATGATGGCGATTAAAAGGTAATCAAACACCTGCTCTGTGACAAAGTAGGAATCAAATTACTAGTAACCTTCTTTTGTTTTGTCTTCCACAAGTCACAATTTATCATTATTTACGATATTTTAACAATTTTTACTTTTTTTATAAAACTGTTATTTTTTTTTCTTGTTCATTCTGATATGATGAAACTAATATATTTTAACTGAATGATGATGATATTTCATCATGATGATGAATTAAAGAAAGGAATGAATTTCAATTTTAGAATAACATTAAGCGTCATGCTAAACAAACCGTTACAACAACTTGAAGCTATTATTACAGTCATCTTGATCATTAATGAATAAAACCTTTAATTAAATTAAATGTTCCAGAAAATTAGATAATCGTCACGATAGAGAACACATAATTGTTCAGTTAGAGAATTAAAACAAAAACAATCCCGTTTATTATTTCATCGTATATACGAGTATTATGGTAGCAAGTCATCTCACAAACAAGTATTATTGAAGGTAGCAGCAGCTTCTGTGTTGACTAGTTTCTTAATGATGTTTTCTAGTTTCCTGACTAACTAGCAGTGATTTACTGGTATTTGCCAAAGGAGTTCTGGTAACAACATAAAGGAACAATAGTGTAAAACACTTAAACTATTTAAAAACTTTAATATCTACGACAATATGACTAATGTAAACAGATTACCTACATATATATATAAATAGATTTCACAAAAACACGTGAAATAACAATCAATGATCACACCACAATAAGAAAAGGGAAAACAAGACTAAGATCTTTCAACCTAACAAGCGGTCTTCGTCAGAGTCAAAAACCTAACTGACCAGAACAACTAGAGTCAGTTGGGTTTTTGACTCTGACGAAGACCGCTTGTTACGGTTGAAAGATTTTAGTCACGTTTTCCCTTTTCTTATTGTGGTTTGATCATTGCTTGTTATTTCATGTGTTTATGTAAAATCTTTATATATATATATATATATATATAACAATTAAAATAAGCAGTGACACATAAACAGAAACACAACAAAGACTCACTTTTCAATATTTCGACCGTAATGGCGGTCGTCCTCAGGAGAAGTCAACTTAGTTGACTGTCGTCCCTCCGTCAATTCACTTCTTCTCCTGAGGACGACCGCCATTACGGTCGAAATATTGAAAAGTGAGTCTTTGTTGTGTTTCTGTTTATGTGTCACTGCTTATTTTAATTGTTATTTGTCCTGCCGGACCGTTTTTCGTTTATCATGGTATATATATATATATATATATATATATATATATATATATATATATATATACTTTTTTCATTGGAAATACGATCCGAAACGGACAAACATATTTCAATGTAGAAAAAGAAATAAAGAGAAATTAAAAGCACACACTTATAGTCTCTAATTATCGGTCTGAACCGTCTTCAGGAGAGATAACATTTTTAATAATATTTTCTTAAAGGAAGACCTGCTACCAAAATTTACAATATATATATATATATATATATTATATATATATATATATATATATATGATCAAACCACAATAAGAAATGGGAAAACAAGACTAAGATCTTTCAACCGTAACAAGCGGTCTTCGTCAGAGTCAAAAACCCAACTGGTTTTTTGGGTTTTTGACTCTGAAGAAGACCGCTTGTTACGGTTGAAAGATCTTAGTCTTGTTTTCCCATTCCTTATTGTGGTTTGATCATTGATTGTTGTTTCACGTGTTTATGTGAAATCTTTTTACATATATATATATATATATATTGTATGTGGTAGGTTTTGTTTTTGAGGGCCTGGTCTTATAAAAGAAAATAAACTCTTTCCTAGGCCAAGGAGTTATTTTGTTTTATATGACCTGGCCCTCAAAAACAAAACCTACCACATACAATAAAATAGAAGGGATCAAGGACAATTTTTTGAGAATATATATATATATATATTAGTGTACTTTGGTAGCAGTCCTTCGGATATACATGCTTTGTTAAACACGACAGAGTAGTTCCTGTCTATGAGCTTCTTCTCGAGAACTTCGATTTGCCGAAAAACAGTGTTTTCGTTGTTAGAACAACGGTTGAGATGGTCTGCAATCGAAAAACAGTTTATTCGTTGTTAGAACAACGGTTGAGTTGTTGTTGCAGACCACCTCAACCGTTGTTCTAACAACGAAAACACTGTTTTTCGGCAAATCGAAGTTCTCGAGAAGAAGCTCATAGACAGGAACTACTCTGTCGTGTTTAACAAAGCATGTATATATATATATATATATATATATATATATATATATATAATAAATAAAATAATATATGAAAGAGCTTTAGATGTAATTGAAAGAATAAGAACTGTAACATAAAAAGTTTATGATAGACAAGGGAAGACAAATTAAAATAATGACTGGCATTATGTTTAATAGTTGGTGGGGGGGGGGGGGGGGCAGGTGGCGCTGTGCAGTGGCTTTGGGTATAACTAACCATATGAGTAATTATGTTGAGAAAATGCGCTTGTGTTCTCACTTACTCTTTTTAGTGAGTAAGTGAATCTCATGCCAATAATATATCACGAGTAAAAACATCGCAAAAAAATCAACGTCTAAACCACAGTAAGAAATTAGATAAATGTGTAATGACCTTTCCAACAGTAACGAAAGGTCTTTCATTACGTGTGCAACTTGTTATAGCTTTGTATTTACTCATACATCTGGGGAGGAGGGGAGGAAGGGGTAATTTGATAAATTACGTCCCCCCCCCAAAAAAAACAATGTAATATGAAAATTAAAAACGAGTTTCGAACACTTAGTGGTCTTCTTCAGGTTTACATCTGAACTCTTGAGATGAGAAAAAGTTTAATATCAAAAACTAAAAAGGCGTTTCGAACACTTAGTGGTCTTCTTCAGGTTTACATCTCCACTCTTGAGATGAGAAACAGTTTAATATCAAAAACCTAAAAAAGCGTTTCGAACACTTAGTGGTCTTCTTCAGGTTTATATCTTCATTTTTACAGAGTCGATTTACGGGAGTGACTTAGGAAAGTCCTTCCTCAGGTTTTGAATCGACTCTCAAGATTGCAGATGTAAACCTGAAGAAGACCACTAAGTGTTCAAAACGCGTTTTTAGTTTTATGATATTAAACTTTTTCTCATCTCAAGAGTGCAGTTGTAAACCTGAAGAAAGACACTAAGTGTTCGAAACGCGTTGTTAATTTTCATATTCAACTTTTTCTCATCTGATCAGTGTAGATGTAAACCTGAAGAAGAAGAATAAGTGTTCGAAACGCGTTTTTAGTTTTTTATATTAAACTTTTTCTCATCTCAAGAGTGCAGTTGTAAACCTGAAGAAGACACTAAGTGTTCGAAACGCGTTGTTAATTTTCATATTTAACTTTTGTTATGTGGAGACGTAAATTTTTAAATCCGCCAATCGGTCTTCGTCAGAGTTAAATCTCAACTAAGTCTCAGTTGAGATTTAACTCTGACGAAGACCGCTGGTTAGGCTTAAATGATCTTAGTCTTGTTTCTCATTTCATATTTTGGATTTGATCATATTTACATTATATAATAAACGGAAATATAATATGCCTACAGGTTTTGAGGTTAATTTAGCCTAATAACAAAGCTCTTGCAAATAATTATGTGTTTGAAATATCTTAGTCCATTTGGTATTGTGAATTCCAAACCACAGTTTGGAAAACTTGATATTGAAATTTTGATTCAAACGTGATATATGGCTATAATTTATAAAAAGAGTAAATGAAAGTAAATAAACAGAGAAAATCTTTTTGGAGGAATATCCTGAGAATTGATCTTTAATAGTAAAAAAAAAAAAAAAAACTGAAGTAAACAGGCGTAAAAGGAAGGATCTGGTCTAGTAAGGTCAATAGTGTTTTCAAAGAATTTGAAGTTTGAACATATTCAAATCGCTTTTGCCTGGCTGTATTACCGTGAGAAAGCCAAGTCTGACAGAATCTCTCGAAATAAAATATTTCCTGCTTCATTTCGTGCATTTTTATGCCACTGCAAAAGGTTGGACGGAGTGGGGAGGTAAGCGACTATGTTACGCATCTAGATGAGTTGGATGAGTTTCAAGATACGAGGAGTCTGCCTTTACCTTCTCTCTCACTCTTAATCTCCCTCAAATCTCTGTCTCTCCCTCACCTATAACTCTCTCAATCTCTCTTGCATCCTCTTTCTCTCTCATTCTCTCTCTCAAATCTCTGTCTCTCTCTCTAACTCTCTCTCTCTCTCTCACCTCTAATCTCTATCTATCTTGCTCTCTATCTCTCTCTTACACTCTCTCGCACTTCTAACTCTCTCAATCTCTCTTGCTTCCTATCTCTCTCTCACTCTTTCTCGCAGCTCTAACTTTCTTAATCTCTCTTGCTCCCTATTTCTCTCACACTTTCTCTCTCAAATTTCTGTCTCTCTCTCTCTCTCTCTCTCTCTCTCTCTCTCTCTCTCTCACCTTTATCTCTCTCACTCTCTTTCTCCCTCCCTCTAACCACCTCTATCTCTCTCCATCTCTCTTGCTCTCTCTCCCCCTCTCTCTCACTCTCTCTCCCCCTCTCTCTCTTTCCACCTCTATCTCTCTCATCTTCCTTGCTCTCTATCTCTCTTCTATTCTCTCTCTCTCTCTCTCTCTCTCTCTCACCTTTATCTCTCTCACTCTCTTTCTCCATCCCTCTAACCACCTCTATCTCTCTCCATCTCTCTTGCTCTCTCTCCCCCTCTCTCCCCCTCTCTCTCTTTCCACCTCTATCTCTCTCATCTTCCTTGCTCTCTATCTCTCTTCTATTCTCTCTCTCTCCCTCTCTCTTTCTCTCTCAAACACACTTCTATCTCTCTCAATCTCTCTTGCTCCCTGTATCTCTCTCTCTCTCTCTCTCTCTCTCCCTATCTCCTCTATCTCTCTCAATCATTCTTGCTCCCTATCTCTCTCACTCTCTCTCACTCATTCTCTCTCTCACCTCTATCTCCCTCACTCTCTTTCTCCCTCCCTCTAACCACCTGCATCTCTCTTGATATCTATCTTTCTCTTTCTCACTCTCTCTCACCCTCCCTCTAACCACCTCTATCTCTCTCACCCTCCTTGCTCCCTATCTCTCTTCTATTCTCTCTCTCTCTCTCTCTCTCACACACACACACACACACACACAACACACACATCTATCTCTCTCAATCTCTCTTGTTCCCTCTCTCTCTCTCTCTCTCTCTCTCTCTCTCTCTCTCTCTCTCACCACACACACACACAACACACACACACACACACACACACACACACACATCTATCTCTCTCAATCTCTCTTGCTCCCTATCTCTCTCACTCTCTCTCTTTCACTTCTATCTCTCTCGCTCCATATCTCTCTCACTCACTCTCTCTCTTTCACTTCTATCTCTCTCGCTCCATATATCTCTCACTCTCTCTCTCTCACTTCTATCTCTCCTAATCTCTCTTGGTCTGTCTTTCTCTCCCCTATCTATCTCTCTCTCTCTCTCTCTCTCTTTCTCTACTCTCTCTCTCTCTCTCTTTCTCTCTCTGTATCTCTCACTCATTCTATTTCCCATTCCCGGTATCTCTCAATCCATTGTCTTTATAGTATTAACATGAAAGCAGTTTACCCTATATATGATCTGGCTCTATTTATATCACTACTTACTTGCCGTCAGTAATCAAGTCACCTTTTGGGTCAAAGAGCAAAGTCAAAATAACTGGTTTTTTTTTTTCTTTCTTTGAAAATAGGACAAGAAGAAACATTAGGAGGTTGCCTTGTAGCAAGGCAGTTGGGTTTATACCTTGGGGGGGGGGGGGGGGGGGGGGGGAGCTAATTGGACCTGTGGTGACCAGAAGCCTGGCGATCAAGTCCTGTGTTTGGGGGGATGGGGGGGGGGGGGGTTGATGATTAGACAGTTTTACTTTGCTTGCAGGAGAAAGCCTAATGCTATTCATGCACACAGCAAACACCCCCCCTCCCCCAAAAAAAACACATCATCCTACATT